>QZGG01000966.1:0-88009 GCA_006409495.1 Sedum album
AGCTTCATTACACCCATTTAATTGCCAACCACCGGCTCAACTTTTTACGAGCAGAAACAAAATCTATTAGCCTTCAAAGGCTTTATAATCAACAGCTGCAATACAAATCGACACGGAAGTGTCAGTAGGCACGTATAGCAGTTACGGAAGTTTTTACAATGTATTTGAACACAACATCGAGATACAAGTTTATTTCAATAGAGCTATAAGAAGATGATATGCTACATTGGAAGAGAGAAATCAGAGAATCGTATAAATAGTCGATGAACATCAAGTCCACATCAACAATCGTAAATATTTTGCAATAGAAACCAACACACAACAAAGCCTATCTATGCGAAACCACTTAAACACGGTAACAAAATGTCTAATAAAGGTGACGATAAAATAAACACAATTTTCAACATACATGAATCACATCCTCTTGCAAAAATCATACAACAAATCATTTTAAGAATATAAAAATGAGATTATTTTGCTATCAGATACAAACCCTAATGTGAAAATAGGAATGAAAATGAAGAAAAACAATTGAATTCGAAGCTGATTACGCAACCACCTGCTTTGTTGCTATAACGGAGTTGGATCTTGGTGGTCGGCGGCTTCTCCTCTCCGGTGATTTGTCGAAAAAGAAATCGATTGATCGGTTTGAGAGAGTTTGTAGTTTGGTTTGGTTTGGGCTGGACTACGAGGCTGAACAGCCCGCACCGGCTTTTCTAAACGCTGTCGTTATGTCCCTTCCTTCCACCGGTTGATTGTGCTGCCACGTCCAACGTTATTCAAATGTCACTTTACTGTTTTCTGATAATCTGACCAACTTCAGGGAAGGTTATTTAATTAAGCAAGAATTTGGGATAGAATACATAATTATTTAAAGTTCTGGTATGTCTAGTAACATTTGACAGTGATGATGAAAATCAAAATTTTGGGTAAAGAATATTTTTTGGTTTGATTGATAGGCAGCTTAACTTTTGACTTTCAGAAAATCAAAATTTTGTAGCAAAGTGTGCCTCAAAAGTTGATTATGCATTTGATGTTTTTGTGTAACTGTCCTCACTAGGCTCAACTTATGGCGAAATAGATTTCGAGTTCTTGGGGAATGTCTCTGGACATCCTTACATTCTTCACACTAAATCTGTTAACACCGGATAAAGGCGACATGGAGCAATTAATTTATTTGTGATTCGACCCCATGAGAAATATCCCCTCCTATTACATGGCCTGGAATCCGCAACAGAACATGTAAAAACTCTAGTCTATACATTTTTTGGATACAAAGAGGTCTGTCGCTTGACTTTGGAGTACTGAGTTGGTTTCTGATTTTGTGGAAATAGCTTTATGGTAGACTGCACTCCAATAAGAGAGTTTATGAACGCTGTAGTACGAGGCGTGCCATTCCATGAACTGCAGCCAATGAAAGTCTACTCTTGTATGGCATGCTGATGACTGGGCAATAAGGGTGAATTGGTTAGAATAGATTGGTCAGAAGCGCCTTTTACTGCTTGATTTAATAACTTCAATTATGCAACTATGCGAGCAGCGCGCTTGGTCAGCTGGAGCATCTTCTTGTAAAAGTAAATCTTCTAGTGCAGTGGCTGATACTTGTTAATGTCTGGCAAACAAACCAGTTGGAAGCAAATAGTCAGAGGTGTATTAGAAGATGTACTTTATGATCTACAACTACTGCACAAATTTGAAAAGGTTCTCACAAGGGACCCTGCAGAGTGCAAATGAGTAAGTTCATTACAGTTACCAAGTGTTTGTAAAAGTAATTACTTAGATTCAATAGTTTCATGCATTGTGTTACAAGTATGAACATGGCTACATATCTAAATGAAATATCAAACTACTCAAGATTATTGAAGAATAACTCTTTGATAAGTCATTAACTGGAGACTACATTCTTTCAAAAATTATTTACTAGTCTCAAAAAAACCCTAGCCATGGAACAACAACAAAATTCTCATACAATACTGTAGCTGTGTGGCAGTAGTAGGCCTGAAACCAAACCAAAGATATTCAAAATCGAGTAGATGGAGATAATTGGTTACAAGTTTTCAATATGTATATATTACGAGGATCAAATGAGATCAAACTACCATGAGTACACAAACCAAAAAATACAGAGTATACAAGATGTGATTCTAATTCCAATAGATTAGTCACAAACCAAAAAAATACCACAACTGAATTTGGTAGACCAATAACATCCCAATCAATCTGTTCTTCTGACCACATGTGAACTTGGAACTGTTCTATGATTCCAGTTGCTTTGGAGGTGAAGGGTGCAAGGAGCCGCAGATGAAAACACTGTACCCAACGATTTCATTGAATACTAGTTGTGTTAGTCCCCAAATACAGTAGCAGCCTCCATTTCCCTTATTGTCTGTGTGTTAACTTGGATGCTGATCTGTTGGGATAATTATTTCTTCAAAATGTCTGGCAAAGCTGACCCTCGGCCTCTGTAAGTTCTGAAACAAGATCAAAATTTGTGGATTATTAAGGTGCATTGTAATTTTTCTTTGAAGAAATGACAACATATATCGAGATATATAGCTCAGCCTGAACTAGAAGAGTTGGAATGGTGAGGCACATACTGGGATTTGGCAGTGTATGCGAAGGTCATGATTCATTTGTTTGAATCGTGCTTTTGCATGTTGCTCAACGACATCTGCTCTTCTACACGCTTCTTGCACCTGCACGACGTCAATGCCAATTTTCATTGTTCTATATGATTGCAGTTTCACAAGACATTTCAAATTCAGTTAAGAGTAAATAAACACACTATAAGGTAATAAGTCATTTAGGTGAAGCTTCATAGTCTAAGGTATATGAAATCAAAAGAATCACTACAATGAACTACCAACCTGACTTACTTCTCCACCTTCAGCATCTGTCGATTTCTTTAACAAGTTACGAAGGGAAGACAATTCAATCATTAGTTCCAAAGCAATTTCCTCACTATCAATCAGCTGATTCCTTGAGAACTCGAATGCTTTCTCTGCATGGAGGCGAAATGAAGCACATTGAAGACAGGTGCACAGCCCTCTGCATCCTCTGGGATGTTTCTGAAGAATTCCTCTTGTGGGACTTTCACAAGGTCTTTCACAAGGAGAGATAGGTTCTGGATAACCAGAAATAATATTGGAGTCCTGCAAATAAACCTTCTTTTTCTCAGACATGCCTTCGTCCTTAGAGTAGGGTGCAGTACATTGCGACTTTTCTACTATGTCACCGATACACTTTTCATCTGAGCAGCAAGATGTGGACATTGACAAAGGTGATTCAGATGGTGAATCAGTCAGCACATCAGATTGGGTAAAGGGCTCAGAGTTTGTTAACTCTGATTTTACATCACAAGATGCAACACTGATTGGACTAGAGCCCCCTAGCAATGTTGTGCTGCAAACAGATGTGGGATGACTTTTTTTGATTGGAACTCCTACAAATGCAGGAAAACATAAGATATTATAATGCAACAGAGAAGCAATTCATATACAATCATGCATTCTACAAGATGTACGTATAGAGAGATACAAAATCTTACCTGCATTGTCTTCGTAGATCTCCGTCAAATAGGGTAGTAATTTTCTATAACTCACAGAATTATAATTCTTGAACCTTTTTAGTAGACGTGGTTTTAGATACTGTTCAGAGTCATCATAAACAGGCAAGTTAGGCATCGCAGTGTACTCATTACAAAACCAGTTATACCTTCATACTACACTTCTATACTACAAGGGAATAACATGAAAGAAGACTAATACCTCAACTATTTATATAAAATAAAAGAGTACTCACCAGCTTTCTATCAGATGGAGACTGTTTATTGTCCCCAGGGCCACTGATTTGCTCACAAACAGAGTTTTCTATATTGGTAATGACGCTTTCATCTAGTTTATTTTCAAGCTCTGAAATAGTCTTTGCCTTTTCTGGAGCATTTTTCCCGCTCAAATCGTCATTTATGATGGGTGTTCTCTGAACAGGCTTGCAATTGTTCTGGCTATAAATGTCACTTTGAGGATTGTCACTGTTAACAACATTCTCTATTGCCTTGTGCGCATCACTTAAATCCTGATGTTTGCATGATAGAGCACCACCTAACACGTTTGTCCCGTCACTTTGGTTATCCACAGGTGAAGGTTGAGTGACAGGATCAACAAAACTCGAGCCGCTTATGGCTTCATTTAGAACAAGTTGCTCGGATTCTGAGATTTCATCTTGAGTATCTTTACCATCACCACATGCTGCCATACAACCAAAAACTCCGGTAAAATTTTCAAACTCTGAGAGCTTGTCATTCTTGTCTACTATGACTTCAGCCAGCCCATAACCTAAACTATTAGAACTTATGGGGACCAACTCTTCTTGGTCTCTCAAAAAAGTATTTAAAGGAACTTTCATATCAGCTGTGTTTAAAGTGCATATACTTGGTTCAGATATCCTGGAAGGACTTTCCACTTCAAGTACAGATCTTGAGTCAGTTTCACAGCTATATTTCCCCTCCGGTGCAGGCAAAGAACTTTCAACTGCAGAATTTCCAGCATTCTTTAACAACTGTGGTTTCATATCAAAACTTTTCAAAGCACCTATGACCAAACACAAAAGTGTCAAACAACACCTAGAATAAACCTGAACTTGATATGATTCAAACGGTGCAAGAAAGGATACAGTCGCTACCTTTTGTTATATCCATTAAATATGGAAGCAACCTCCTATAACTAAATGAATTGGGATTCCCAAACAGCTTAGTCCTAGAGCATCCCTTCTTCATTAAATCAAACAAAATTCAATCATAGTTAGGAAAGCAGCATTGCATATCATAATAACATGAACAACTAACTACCAGAAACACTTACAAGAACTTTGGAACCCGGTGACGGAGTGCGCCTTACAGCCTGCCGTTGACCGCAAAGACCAACATTCACCTTCTCAGAGAAATCCACAATCTTACCTCCTCCCAACACCTCATCAGGCGGAGTTGTCTGCACACAGTCCTGAACAACTTCACCTCCTTCAGACCTCCAATACTTTTCTCAAAACAAAATCCAGAACCATCCGCAACATCACAATCTTCCATCTCATCCAAACTCGGCGTGAAAATTCTATGAACTCGCATATCTTTAACAGAATCACGAGTCTCAACAAACGAGCCTTCATCACCTCCGCGTCGACTCCATCTGTCGCCACTCCGATTCAAGCGCGATTTATTGCTTCGCGTCGGCGTTGCTGGTACAGTACGGCTCCGCTTCCTGGATGTCGATTTCTGTTCCATTTCGGATTCAATGGATCGAGCGATTGGATGCGCTTAGGGTTTACAGAAGAGAATTGATTCAGCTTTTCTATCAGAGAAAAATGGCGGGAGAGAAAGCGCATTTGTTTGGAGGGAAATCATTTTGGCGGGAATATTGTGTAAAGATGATTATTTTTAGATGAATATCTGTTTGGCTATTTATAGGCATATTCAGAAATGTGTTTATATTTTAGACTTATTTTAAGGCATTAATAACTTAAAACTTAAGGTAATGCATATTTTATAAAAAAATAATAGTACAAGTCTTAAAAAACTAAATAAAATTTAATCTGATTAGAAATAACAAAAAAATAGGAAAAAATGAAAAGAGTTAAACTGAGTCATTTGCTTCGCTCACTAATATGCTATAATCAAAAAACGGATAATGAGCTAAATAAAATGAGACTGAAACGTGAAGAAATAAACTAGTAAAACAAGCGGCTACGTGGAAGCAATCAAGTAAGCGGCTGGAAACAAAACAAGCAGGCAGCAATTTGAGAGAACACCATCAACACAACTACGTGCTGCAAGATCGACGGAAGGTCACAGGAAGTTAAGGGAACATCATAGACGGACATAGAACAACTTAAAAAATTCTCATAAGCTTGAGAAATTAAAAAATTCCCTCATGAAAAGGACCTCATTGCAGCTTGGATTGCTGGAATCATTCAGACTTTGCTATATGCTGATTTTTTCGACTACTACTACTTTCAAAGGTACGTGGCCACCTTAAAATACTTACATAAGAGTTTCTTGTGGAAATATTGGAATTACAAATGTAGAATTTCATTCAAGTCTAATGCATTGCAGCTGGAAGAACAGTGAGAAGCTTCACCTACCAGCATAAATGAGTCATTTTGCTTGTTGGATGTTTTTTGTGCTCACAAAGATCCATCTCAGGACTATACTGCATAAAAACTTCGGCATTTTGCGCACTAAGGGATCAGGAGGTGCTGAAATTACACAATTGAAACAGTAAGGGATACCCTCATGAAAATGATATCAACTCTCTTATTTTCCAAGGGGTGACATATATATACGACTCTCAAGGGCTAAGAACATCGAACCACGCCATGATTTGAGAAATCGTACTAAATTATAACACCAATTAGGATACTCTTCAGATATATAGTCTGACACAAACTGTTCAGATCAAACAGCAAGATTAGATATTTAGACTTAGATTAGAATCCAGCATTTCTGAAGATGTAATGTAGCATCACCTCTTGTACGCCAAAACCATTCATTAGCAGTTGCAAGCCCATGGATCAAAATTGTCAAAACTCAACAAGGCAGAAGGAATGAATGAACGTATCTGACAGTCTGAATGACTGCAGCTACAGCATACACCGCACACCATACCCCACATGAAAGCAGCAGGCAAAGTGCATCTCTCACTTCCATAAGATGCTAATGACATCAAGAGCCCTGCAGATGAAAACAACTATTTTCTATCAAAATCGCTCAAACTTGTCTAGGCTTTGGCAATGCACTTTACAGTTAATATCCCTAAATGCGTACTTTGAAACCATCCCAACTATCTACATATGAACAAAATGAGTTGTTGAACTGTCTTGCGCAATTTCAAATATATCGAATATTACTCGAATAAAATGCTTTGGCAGCCAATTTGCTGGTAAAAATATCAACTAACACAGACAAATTAGCTCAACTGATTATTGTCCCAAACACAAACCTTCCAGAATTACTAAAGAACAAAAACCACAAGCAAATTTTGAAGTAAATCAAATATGCAAGTGAATATTGAATTAGGATAAACTATCAGAGAATCGATAGATCACCTTAAAAATTTAGAAAAAAGATGGGCTACGAAGCAACGACGATGGTCTGACTCTGATCTGATACCTTAAAAGTGATCGATGGGGTCGGTCAACGCGTCGGAGTTGACTCCGTCCGCTCCTAATCCTGTCGAAAAATGAACCAAAGTGAATTGAACCGATCCAGTCTTGCTAAGAATTAATCGCATACAGTGGTAGGGTCAACCGTGGATTTTCTCAAATAACTTGTCGGAAACGATGCCGTTTTGTCTTAGCCTTGAAGATGGGCAAGAAGAAATAGAAATATAAAGATGGTATGTGGTTGAAAATAAATAAATTACATATATACGAATAAAAAAGTAAAATACATGATTGAAATTGAAAAACTTAAAACAAGATCAAATAGAAAATAGAAAATGAACAAACATTGCGGGGCACGAGTATATTGTTCCGGTGATGAACCGAGATAGTCTATTTGTTCAAATTTATCAACTAAGACTAAGTACATCAACAACAGAAGACAATAACTAGTAATAAGGATAAAATAATAATCCATTAAAGGAAAGTGAAATTCAGACAATTCAAATCCAAATGACAATATTCTATGCACTTGCACTCAGTACTTGATAGGGGCAATAATATCTAGCTGAGGTCCAAGCTTCTCTTCAGCAGCCTTCTCAGCCTTGATCTTTAGCTTGTTCAACTGCTTTTTCTTCTCATATACCAACTGAGATCTCTCCTTTCTCTTTTTCTCAAGTTCCTGCAGTATTACAATATCCAACCATCAGGTGATATGAACTTTTAACTCAGACAAGCAATAATGATCAGTGTAGTGGTGGTCATTATAAGCAACTACGCAAACAGTGTGATTTTGACAAATGCAAATAGAATTTAACTTAAAAGTATAACTACACAAAAAATATGACGACACAACCATTCCAAAGATGTGATCAAAAGTCGATAAAACTTTATAAATCTCACCTTGATTGTGTCAAGCTGGTTCCATCCAACCTCAGAAGACAGACGTCCCAATAGACAGTACTTGTGTCCAGCTTGAAGCCTCAAAACCCTGAGATTCACAACCATTAAAGACATTGATAACATTGCATTGCGATCGTTAGTAAATACAAATCGTTATTAAATAAGAAAATTTACTTGAGTGCATCAGGGATGACCATTCTCTTAACCTTGTCATATGGTGGTGGAACACCAACAAAGGTTTTCAATCGCGCAAGTGCCGCAGCTCCCCTCTTCGTCTTGTGAGGAATCATCCTACACCAAGAACAACAAAAACATCAAATTAAACAAAAATTCATCACATTCCTATGTCTAAAATCATTCAACAGATAATCACAATTACCCTCGGATGGTTCGCCAAAGGATCTTTTCAGGAGCACGGAAGTGAATAGGTCCATGAGAAGGCTTAGTGTTCATCCTCTTTCTCAAAAACCTCAAATACTTCATCTTTTGTCGAACAAGGCCGCCGGAGAGGCAAATCTCTTCGCAGCGGACGACAACGACTCGTTGGCCATTGAGCAACTCCTTAGCGATGATTGAGGAAAGACGTCCCAACATATGATGACGTGCGTCGACTACGACACGCTTGGCGCAAACGCCTGAGCCGGAGACCATTTTGGAACACTGCTGCTACTTCCGACGATGAATCAAATATGCTAGGGTTTTCGAGTGTAGAGCATATACGAGGATGAATGTTTTGGGCCGTTGAATGGGCCATTAATTTGCTAGGAAAGTTAAAATGAAAGACTGGATAAGCAAATTCAGTTACGTAGTTAGTTGTAAATGTGCTAGTATTTGTACAATTACGTGGTGCAGTTTCAGTAATTGATGAAATATAATCAACGATTATGAAGTGAGAATCAAAAATTTACCAACAAAAATAAATTCAAATGACCAAATCTCATATTACGTGTTGAACTTTACTGCGTCTTTAGGAGTAACATTTTTGTGTGGTCACAAGACCTCATCTTTTTAGTTTAGAGGGTAAGAAGAGAAATCAAGAGAGGGGGAGTAAATGGGTACCGAAGGGGAGATAAAGGTTTTCCACTTTGAGGAGGTCGCCAAGCACAACAACCCCAAGGATTGCTGGCTCATCATCAATGGCAAGGTACATACGTACTCAATAGTTGCACTTTTGTTGATGCTGTTGTCAACTTTCATTCATCTTTATATGCTTGATAAATTTATAGATACGCTCGTTGCTGGATCTGATCTGATAGATTTATGGGTAGAATTGACTTGACAGGCCTTCGTCAACTAATTAGGACAAGCTTTAGTCACTTCACACATGTTTGAGATTCATCTTACCCTTATGTGGATGCTTGAGCTTACTGCTTGTATCTGATCTTGTTGCCTATTTTACTTGGGCAACCTAACTAGGTATATGATGTGACTACCTTCCTGGATGACCATCCCGGAGGGGATGACCCCCTCTTGCAAGTCACAGGTAAAGCCACGAATAACTAGGGTCAACTTTGATAACATAAGTGGTAGTGATGTTGAGCTAGAATGAACATACACAGCTTTGAATTGCAGGTAAAGATGCATCGGATGATTTTGAGGATGTAGGCCATAGCAACAACGCTAGAGAGGTTATGAAGGAATACTATATTGGTGATATTGACCTCTCAACAATGCCAGCCAAAGCCAAACATCATGCTCCAGTCAAGACTCAGCAGGTCCAGCAAGTGTCAACCCAAGGCGGCAGCAGCTTCTTTGTTAAACTCCTTCAGTTCCTTGTTCCAATAGGAATATTAGCTATTGCATTTGGTATCAGAAACTACACCAAAGCACTTTGAGATACCAACTCCAAGTTCCTCCCTTGTTATTGTATAAATTGATGAGAGAGCTCCTCGGTCTGAAGATGTATGGACTTATTAATAAGAGACTGAATGCCAAGACTGCATTAAGATGGAGGACATGTTCATGGTCCATTTATCTAAAATTAGGAGTATTTCAGTGTTCTACACTCTCTATAGTATGTTATTCTCAGTAAGGCAGGCAAATCAATAAGTCTTAACACTGACTTTAGTTTCGAGCATTGAAAAGTTATGAAAATTCCAAATATCATATTCTAGAATATCCATTAAAACCCCAGTTTACTTATAAACACTAGCATTTCCAGAATACAGTTTGAATGGGAAATTCAGTTCCTTGTACTGGGTAACCTTTTACTAAAGTATTCTGCTTTCTTAAAGTAAACGGTACTTCATTCGACTGGAGAATACACATTCTACCACTGAAAGAAACTACATACCCACCTCAGAAAGATGGAGATTAATGCCAGTCCAGTCCTCCGAGAGTGGTGGAGCCAACTCCTTCCCATACTTCAGCAGCACCCACTGCTTCATTGTCAATACCTTCCATGTTTGAATCCCACCAGCCCTTTCCATTTGCATCTGTTTCAACAGAATATCATAGCTCAAGTCACTAGTGTAAGTTTAGACCTCATCATTTGATTAAATGGCCTTAGGGTTAACTTGTCACACTTACAGTGGTTATAGTGGGATGCTAATTGCTCGCTCTTCTTGTACACAACCTTGTTCTTACTAGAGCTAGGTTTTGGATCATCTCCAAGAACTACAATACGTTTCTTCACAGGTTCATACTCCGATCCGTCTTGGTTTTCCAAGTGTGAAGGGGTCAGATTCAAAGCCAAAATATGATGATTATTGTTATAAAAAGCAACACATTTGTTCTATGCTTCACGATAAATTATTAGACATGATTTCATAAACGTGCTTCACTCGGGGCACATACAACTGACTTTCAGAAGAGGCATTGTAATTTATCAAGCTAAAGTTTCACTCATATGATCCTCACTTGTACAGAAACAATATGAGAAGTTGTTCAACAGATGACATTTTAAATCACATTAACAAGTTTAAAAATTAACACTTACTATCAAAAGAGGCTCCCCGTTTCTTGGATTCCAGCACATCACCTTGTTCTCTGTTTAATGAGTTGACTTCTTCAGAAATAATTAAGCTTATACATTCTTCATCCGTGTAGTTCACAGCAGGCTTGAACTTGTCAAAAATAGATCGGTCCAGGAGACATTGCTTTTCAGGACCACCATTAGTTTTCTTATCAGCATTTTGTAGAGGCCCAGAAAAGTTCCCATGGTTCGCCAGAGAACTGGCCTTCTCCTTCTCCTGCATTGAGCCGATATATCATAAACTATTCAGTTTATTTCCTTCTTACCGTTTTAACAATTTCTAAATCACATATTTTTCACAATGCTGTAAACGAAGACGTGAACTTGAGAGACATTATCTAAAGGGTGATACTTTATCCAAACTACTTCTAACCATCCCCAAAACAGATTCCGCTACACATATTTCGTTCTTGAATTATGCAATACGAGCTATTTCACCCAACACACAGGCCAATTACCCACAACTCATGGATCAAAAATAAATTAATAACAGTGAAAAATTCCCCAAATATCTTAAGGAAAAGCGAGATGTCGCAAGTCAACAATCAAACTCGTTACTCCACAACAAAAATCATTAAAAAGAATGGAGACCAAAACAACAAAAAAAGTATATATACTAAGAAAAATGCAACCATACTTTGGAGGTTTCAGGCAGTACTGAAGACTTGTGTAGCCTCTTGCTTAGGAAATCAGAGAGCGAGACTTTTCCATCATTTCCAATACGTCCAGTTTGAGTAACCAAACTCCTGAAACCAATTTCAACAACAGCGTCAGTAAGATAATCATAAAAATCAAAATTAGGGTTAGGGTTAGGAGGGTACCGATCTGAAGTGCGGGATGCGAGTGAGGAAGTAATGGAACGCTGTCCAGCTAGTCTGAAATTGAACAAGCTCGTCTCTTTTCGAATCTTCTTCATCTTTCAGTTTCCGACTGAATCCCTTTCTAGGTTTTTGCTGGAATTTCCTTTGCCGCCAATTCCGAATATCTGGAGGATTGAATCAAGTGTAAAGATGTTGCGTTTCATGGCGATTCCAAAAGGACGATGACCATTTTACCCCTGTCTTTTTGTTATGCATTGAGAGAATTGATCATTTACGACCTTACGACTTTCATATGAATCGTTGGATTAATTTGATTTTGTGTACTTCCACATTTTAAATTATACATTTGTATTTTGACTTTTTTCATTAAAAGACAAAATTTTAAAAACGTAAATTGCATATAGTTGGATCAAATCGAGATGATGGAGTCATAGAAATCACAGGATATCTACTGGATCATCGATGAGTTGCCTAAATTATCATTGGAACTTCTTCATTTCACATTTACAAGTATTTACATTTTTGTGACAAAGAAGATGGTTTGCCACAATCTGAGAGCACATATGCCCCAAAGTGGATTTACAAGTGACATGCTGGATGCGGTAATTTGCACAACCAGTACAAATATCGCTGAGACAAGTTACGGTTTCCATCATCCAAAATGTTGCTCAGACAAGGTACATAACATACACAAAAAACCTCGTGATTCCTGATCATATATTGAAATGCGGCGTCCCAGCAGTCTAAGTAAACGGATATCATGAGCTTTCATTGTCTATTTTGCCAGCCAGTTGAACATGATCACTGCCAAAAGAAGTTCATCCAAAATTCTACCTTCCTTAAATGACTAACTAGTAGTCACACCTTCCATTGTATCTTAGGTTGGTTACTCCTCTTCTGCGTCCGTATATTCCACCTAGGGTAAAAGGGAATGATTGTTACTTAAAAAAAGAAATGCAGTAATCTAACTGTTTGCAGCACAATGATTTTCGACCATGCTGACTCTCTCACAATTACTAACAATCAGACTCGGCCAGATGGTCACGATCACAAGTTACCATGGGCTAAAGGGAAACTGTGTCATGGACAAAACAGGGATATCGTAACCACTGTGTCTGTTTCCATGAAATGAAAGAGGACAGGTAGAAATTTACCCTAAACGAGAAGCTTTTGCAAGGTGCTTAATATTTTACTTGAGGGACATTTCGAATTAAGGTGCTAGCTGTGAGTACAAGTACAAAACACAAATTACCATGACTATTCGATCCATTATTCCGACCTCTGTCGAAGTAGACAGGGGGATTCCCTGTCGAGATTTTCAAACGAAGTCAAATATGAATTTCTAATAAAACCATTACGAATGCAAAAAGATTAATAAATTTAGGAGAACGGGCTAAATTCTTTTAATCATCGACGATTTAAACATCCAACAGGTACCTCTACTGTATACATGTCCACCACCAGTACTCTCCCTGCCCTTATAAGATGGGCCTTGGTACCTGTAAAAGCAAATCATCTCTCAGAAATACAATATGCATTAAAACTTAAGCACAACAACATTTCCTTAAACAGAACTGAATAACATAAGAAACACAAAAAATCAGCAAATAATGACCCAGGAGATTTTTTGTCCAGCTCTGTGGTCGATAATGTGATCGAAATTAGCGAAACTTGACGCGAAATCTCTAGCCTGCAGTTCGTGTAAAATCACATTAGCTTCAACCAAATGAGTTCATTTCAATTTGCATAAAACAGCATTTTAGTCAAGTCATCTTACGGTATAAGCCCTTCTTCCACAGGCTCCCATACATCAGTTATATTCGTTGAGGTAATAACAATATCCTGATGCAGTCCAGGACTCCTTTTCTGCATTCAAAACATCCACAGTGAAAGTGCATGCAAATCACCTAACGATAAAAACCTAACAAATTGCAAACATAAATGTAGCAAAGTTAGTTTAAGCCAACAGACCTTAATGATCTCAGCGATTCCGACCGCCTTACTAATTGCCTGTCCCATGGCTTTAAGCACAATTTCACTTGTCTTCTGGTCCTGTAAAACAGTTTCACATATGAAATGTTAAGTAAATGGTACATGCATGAATGTTAATGAGAGTTTGAAGAAGTAAAAAGTGTGACCTGTAGGAGAGACAAGGCGTAGGAAATGTAGTTTCTGACAAGTCCCTGAGCAGTGATTCTAATCTCATTATCTTTAAGGGTTTGTTGTGGCTTCTGCTTCTCAGCTCTCTTGTACCTCTCCATTTGGACAGCTGCTTTGGGTAGACTAAAACTCAGAATAGAACAAGTTGTTTACAGAGCTAAAACTGAGGCTTGCATTTATGGGTGGGATTGGAAAGTGTAAAGAGTGTTATTGGTGGTATTGGGAGTTGGAATGAATGTGAAAGTTGTTTTGGAAGTCGGGATATGACAATGCTATGTTCCTCTGTTTTGTGGAAGACAGATGGAAGACTCCGTCCTCTCATTTCGACGCGTGTATCTTTTGGAATATACTTTCATGTATTTTAGTTGATAGAGTTAGGTTCAACAAAAAAAATACAAACAGTTCGATTTGACGGTTATTTTTCGATTAAATCTCATCTACTAGATTATTAGTAATTGTTGGATCGAGGTTAGCTTGTGTTACTAGTCGTGAGGGTCGACTTGTCCCTCGATATGACTAATTGCAGCGGAATTAATAAAAGTAACTTAAAGAACGAAAAGTAAATGAATGCTCACTATTTTAGGTGGAAACCCAACAGGAAAAACCACCCCTTCCAGCAGTTACTGGAAGGATTCTCAACTTCGAACTTTACAACTCCTTGTTTACTACTGTTCTAAGCTGCAGCCTTTGTTCCTCAAACACCAACAAATCGAAGTTCAGCAGCACTCCGTGTATCAAGTTAGATGGACTGATAAAGTCTCTAACTTGCTACCTAATGTAATCGAACCAACGTAGTAGACGCGATTCCGATTACACCTTTGCTCTTTGACTCGCCGCCTTGTGCTCTGTTCTTGATTGCTCGCCCTATCTCACAAAGTCACCCCGATCCTGGCTGCCGCTCCAGGCTTTTATACTGAGTCACATTCCTTCCCCAACAAACCCTACAATCATGCAAGATACAATTAGGAAAGTTTTTATCTAATCAAATCTTCAATCAATATTTGATCTACAAATCTGATCGGCAGTTAGAATATTATCTCAAACAATATAATCAGTTAAAGAAACAAAAGATTCGTCCCTGATTTTTCTCTAGCCAAAATATCAGGAACGGCTAACGACTTCCGACTAGTCGTTGCTCACGACTTGACTGTCGCTGATATGTCTACTAAAGCACAATCTGCACACTCAATACAGTAATCAGTATTGATCACTTGTCATCATCAAAATCCAAGGGTTCAACAGTAATCAACAGTGGAGATTATGTCTCACTGTCTTACATATTAGATGTCTTCTTCCTAGAACTTCTTCCATAATATATTTCTATAAGGGACGTATAAATTTTGTAAGACGGAATGTGACAGTTGAGATATATTAATTTTTAACTTAAATAAATAATTGAATATGCAAAATACACAAATAGTTGAAAAATAACAGTTATCAATATTAATCGTTACATATATATGGTCCTACAGATGATAAACGTCACTATCGATCCTTTTCCATATCTACAAACAAATGAGAATATTTCTTCTACATTGCTGAAAGCCCGGCTGAGTGTCCATAAAATTAATCTTTCATAATTTTAAACAAACCATTCACTTTAAACAAACAACTGTTTTAGAAAGGTGAACAAGTAGACTTTTTAATGTAGCAAATACTTGAGTTTAAGCGGAGATGTAATATTGAAGTTCGGGTGCTTGATGATGGACAACAAGTCAACAACGCTTGGCGACAGCACTCAGATGGCTCTGCATTTAGCGGTATGAATCTGGGCGCTTTGGCTTGCTTTGAACAACTGCTTCAATTCTTTCCATGATGGCCGGTGTGAGCAGAGGTATGACATCAATTGCCTTCATGTTCTCGATTATCTATGGCATCAAAACATGAATGTCTGGTAAGAAATAATGTGGTAAGTTTAATTCATCCGGCTTACAGGCCCCAAATGGTAATAACAGCAAGGACTACTATGCAAGAGCAAAAATGGTTCCAACTTTCAATCCATGTTATTGATCATACTATCATCTAAAGAGTAAAGACAACAAATGTAAGAAAATGACATAAACATGCTAGTTAATGAAAGACAATCATCAAAGATGACAACAAAATGAATCCTTTCTGTTAGTTGTTGTGGTAACATTCTAGTTAATGAAAGACAGACACAATCAGTATCAGTATTCCTCAGCCATGTTGGAGTGTGGCCGAGTTTTGTAAGAAAATGGCATTGACATACTGAAAACAGTCTTCCTCAAAACTGGTTTAGTAAATGAAAGCATATCTTTCTCAAAATTGGAAACACCCTTTCAACGAAAGTCGCCTTCCTTTGAATTCACATAGAGACGCGTTATAAAATCTTTTATGCATTATGGGCTATTTTTGTTTATCTTTATTCTACTTGAAACATAAATTTCAGTGGCTTCCTATGTTCAAAATAGTTAAGCATGCCTTTCTCCTATTATGCTTTCTAAAATGAGATGTTGCATTCATATTTATAGATTATTCAAAATTGATAACGCACATTTCTTTCTTAAAAATTGAAAAGCTTGTGAAAACATACAACCACGTGCAGACAAACATGTGTAACCAACCAGTGAGCCAAACTAACCTGTGCTTCCTTCGTAGCACCAGTTATCACAGAAGAAACGTTAGGATTCGCAGCACACCATGCAATGGCAAGTTGAGCCAAAGGAACACCAAGTTCATCAGCAATCGGCTTCAACCCATCCACTTTTTTCAACACATCATCCACCAATGATCTACTCGCAAGATTCTACAACACGAAAAAAGAGAGTTACTCTCTCAAATCACATTTACTTTACCAAGCAATTACACTCTAAAAATTATCTACCTTGTAGTTCTCCAGCGCAAACCTACTATCCGGAGGAATGTTCCCCTTCTTATACTTCCCAGTCAGCACTCCAGAAGCCAACGGACTCCAAGTCGTCAATCCCAATCCATAATTAGTATACAACGGAAGAAACTCACTCTCCACCTGCATCCATCCATCACATTTATCATACACATTTCAAATTCACAAATTCATGCAACATTTACAAACAAATGAATCAATAACCTTATGCCTAGAAAGCAAATTATACTCAGGCTGTTCGACAATCGGACCAACGAGATTCAACCTCTCAGCGATCCCCCAAGCCTCAGTAATCTGCTGAGCAGACCACTCACTAGTCCCCCAATAAAACGCCCAACCTTTCTCAATCACATAATTCATAGCCCTAACCGTCTCTTCAATCGGCGTCGATGAATCCGGCCGATGACAATAAATCAAATCAACATAATCCATCTCAAGCCTCTTCAACGACGCTTTAGTACCTTCGATGATGTGTTTACGCGAAAGCCCCTTGTCGTTAGGGCCAGGACCACCCCAGAAGATCTTGGTCGAAACGACGATGTCAGAGCGTTTCCAGCCGAGCTCGCGGATGGCTTGACCCATGATTTCTTCAGCTCGGCCATTGGCGTAGACTTCTGCGTTGTCGAAGAAGTTGACGCCGTGGTCACGGCAACATTGGAGAAGGGATTTAGCTTCTTTGACGTCGAGTTGGTTACCGAAGCTTACCCATGCGCCGTAGGAGAGTTGGCTTACTTTGAGGCCTGATCGTCCGAGGTTCTTGTACTGCATCTTCGACACTTGACGACTGGTTTGAGTGATCTATGGATTGACGACGAAGTGGAGATGTGGAGAAGGGGTTTGTATGAGATTGGAGGGACACGTGGCGGTTTGACAGCCGTTGGATGAAAGCGGTTCACTCGGAGGAAACATAACGAGGAAGCGATTTGGATTCGCGGCAGTGTCTTTTTGGGTGCCAGCTAATAATAGCACATGCATGTACATAAATAATTTGTATTCTCCATTTGTAATGATTTCTCTGTTTATATTGGATTTACTGATTATTGAGGCATACTCCCTCCGTCCCATTTTAAGTGTTCCATTTGAAAACTTTCATGATTTTTAAGAAAATTGAAAATATGAGATAAAAAGTAAGAAAGAGAATGAGTGGGATAAAAAGTATGAAAGAGAGTGTAAATGTAGAGGTAAAAAAGTTTCTATTTTAGGAAATGAAAAAGATCATTTTGGGATATCTAAAAAGGAAATGGAATACTCATAATGGGACGGAGGGAGTAAGATTTTTCTGCCTATTTGAATTTATACTCGTTGTAGTCAATATCGAAAAAATAATAAATAATCAAGATATTAATTCTTAACTCAGATCATTGTGTATTAGACTCTTAGTCAATGAGTAGTGGTTTAGTTAAGTAAAAGAAAAACCATTTGTAAAAATATCTCTTAATTTTTAGAAGTTTAATCTTCTTAAAAAAAAAGATACACCTGGCGTCAGAGTTTTTAAACTGAAACAAATCTGTTCTGTGACAGCGACAACATCTTCATCACGTGCGTTCACGGTTGTACTTCGCTTTATTATTCGGAATAACGTGCTTCTGCTAGATGGGCTGTAGCTTAGGGATGTCCAATGGGTCAGGCCGGGCCAGGCCGACCCTAATCCTAAATCCTAAGGTTTGAGGTCGATCCGGCCCTAAATATTTGGACCTTTTTAAAAAATTCGGGCCGGATCGGCCTCATTAAAATAGTAAGGCCCACGGGTTTTTAAACTGAAACCATTTGACCAGGTTTGACCGAATTTGACAGAACATAATTTCAATTTTATTTCGTTTTTAAATTTTAATTAATTTGAAATACATATTTTAAATCAATTTAATTATAAATAATTTTATACCAATAGTTTTAAATAATGTGTTCAACGAATAGTCTATATTTTGAATTTACTTGTAACGTAACGAATTTAAACGATTTTGTATGCGTTTAGAATAGATATAAAATATTTATATATCATTGTAAGTTCTTGTGATTTCTTGTGATGTTATATAAATGATATAAATATCATATACTTTAAATTTGAAAATAATATATTTATTTAAAAATTATTATTTTTGATCGGGCTTTTTCAGGTCTAGCATCGGGCCGGGCTTTTCGGGCCGAGCGGGCTTCGGATTTCAAGCCCTAGCCCGGGACTTTCGAGCTCGGATTTTTTTCGGTTTAGATTCAGACCGGGCTTAAACCGGGCCGGGCCTTAAGGCTTTTTCAGTGCCTAATGGACATCCCTACTGTAGCTCAACTGAATTCATCTAAATTGCTTAGGTTCCATAATTTTATGGCTATGAAAACGCAATTATTGTCGTCATATTTTTATTGTAAATGCTGACACTCTCCTATGCAGCATTTTATTTTATTTTTAATATGAAGAAGCAAAACTCTGCAAATAATAGAAAAGTGAAACAGAAGGCACTCGAAGCATGTTGACAGCGAAACATAACTCAGAAACGAGTTGACAATTTCTTAAAAAGAAAAGAAGGAACATATTGTTTTTTTGAAAAAGCACACCGGAGCAACTCTGCTGTAAAGGTTAGACAATGGCATTGGCTGCACTGGCAATCCTAGGCCACAAATCAGCACACTCTTTTCCGATGGGGCCAGTAATGGCAGAACCTGAAATACCCATTCAAGGTGAGATAAATGCCAACCATTTGGATTTTAGAAGTAAAAATATTCAAAACAATGCTAGTTCGCAATGTACAGTTTTACAAACCTTTCATTTCTCCCTTTGGATTCACAATGACACCAGCATTATCTGTACAGCAAACAAAACATTTTGTACAATGTAAAAGTGATTTCTATCCCATAACACAATAGAACTACACTGTTCGCTCACGACTGTCTTCATAATATCAAGTAAATGGCGGGTAGGCAGGAACCTAAATCCTATTATAAGTAGAATAACTAAAGAAAATGTCCAACCTATGACAGGGATGGTAAAGTAAAATAGAATACCATCCAGGTCAGGAAAAGTTGAATTCAATGTAGCTGGGTTTGGGAAGTGCAGAAGAAACAACATTTATCCACTGCACCACATCCCCAGCACAAGAAATTAAATCTCAAAAAACAGATGTTATGGAGCTCCACAATTCACAACAATCCATCCAATAAACTAGGGTTATAGTTGACGTAGCTTAAAAAATAAACAAAAAGAAACTAAATTACCATCCCTAGCTCAGACAAAAACTATTACATTATAGAATCAGCCCCCTAACCACAAAATCATTCGATTCTAAGGGGCTTATACTTCCATGCAGTTAGTCTATTATACTTCATACCAAAGGATACTAATAAATGTTTAAGAACAATTCATCAGAGTGATGCTCCACAAAAGGAATGGCTTAACCAGCAATGTTTATATATACAACATTCAAATAACAGAAAATGTACGAGATAAATAAAACAAAACTGCTAAACAACACTATCATTCAGTATAACAGTCATAAGCAAAATTTAAATTATAGAATCAAGTGTAGTAGCAACTAACCTTCAAAGTACATGAAAACGCCATCCTTTCGGCGCCACGGCTTACGCTGCCTAACGATGACAGCAGGCATAACCTTCTTCCTCAAATCAGGCTTACCTTTCTTAACAGTAGCCATCACCATATCACCAACACAAGCAGACGGCAATCTGTTCAACCTTCCCTTAATCCCCTTAACTGAAATAATGTACAAATTCTTAGCTCCAGTGTTGTCAGCACAGTTCACTGTCGCCGCCACTGGAAGACCCAGCGACATTCTGAACTTGTTCCCGGCGGAACCTCCGCGCCCTGCAATTCAAACAGTATACAATTGATCAATAAATGCAATGTTTAGTTCGCTCATATTATATTAAGTAGAAAACTGATTGAACAGAGAGTTGATCGGAAACTGACCTCGCTTCGACATTGTAGCCTGCTGCAGATGCGATCTAGGGTTTTGGTAGCAGGAAGGGTTTATATATCACGTACTTCGTTCAGGGATTGGTTAGGGACGGCCCATTGGGCTTCATGACGGAGTATGCCTCTTAGCCTGGGCCAAAATATTTGTTGTTTTTGTTGAGTCCTTACAAAATTGTCTGTCAAATTGAGTCACTTAAAAAAATTTAATTTTTAATTTTGTATAAAATCTAAAAAGGTCAGGCATGATATATTATCTCATCTCATAGCTCTTTTGGCATATGTTTCAAGGAAATTATCTAATGCACCGGACCAAAATGATAATAATTTTCCGTCTTTTATATAAGAAATAGTAGTGTCCGAAATCAAACAAATCATTTAACTTTTTCAATACCGAATTTTTTTGATCATTTGAAATGCACAAAATCAAGAGGGCTTACAACTTGACAAGAAAGAAGATAAAACTATAGGACATGATGTTAAGTCACTACTGAATTATGCAAAGAGTACTCTGCAAGAAAATCAGCGCAAATATTTGCCTCTGTTCGGATTTAAGTAACATCCCAACCTTTATTACTATTTAACAGGGTTTGAGTTTCATTCATCCATTGCATATCCATACCAGAGACCATGGGTTGGAACATGATTGAGTTAAAGACATCAGAACTATCCGTCTCAATACTAACATTTTTCCTATTAAAACCTAAAGATTGCGCAACCCGAATTCTCAAAAGAAGCGCTCTTCCTTCCGCTTCAAACACCGTATTTACATCATTGACAACCTACGTATTTACAGACAAAATATATCAGACATTTAAACCAAAAGGCATCCACATTAGCTTTCAATACCTAAATTAATCAAGTTCTCATTTAATTTTTTTCGTAGTCAAAGGACTTTTGGATCTTCTCAAAGTTCTATAATCACCAAAACTTTCGTGGAAATTGTGAGAATGTTTGACACATTCAAAGTTTCCAAATGGCGGCACTCTCTTTTGGGCTTTTAGGAAAATCCAAAGAGCATAAAACAATCACTCATAACTTACTGTCGAGAAACTAAGTGATGGCTTTCATCATGTGCATCAATTTCCAAGAAGCTCCGGCGTTCATAAAGCGGATGTTTACTTAGAATAATCAACGCTGGCATTATGCGTAAGAGTGGACGCATCACTGGACTAACATCACGGGTCGAGTTAATGTTCACTTCTATATTCGCATTGGACCAATAGAATAATGAATAGTTTGGATCAATAATTTATCCACTTATTTTATTTATTTTTTATAATTATCTATATGATATATTAGAGTAAGGATTATTTATTTTTTATTTATTTTATAATTATTATAAAGTTGGTATCTAGAGAGACATGTAAATTTTGTGAAACATAAGGACATCTTGACAGTTGATTTAATTAATTCGACAGTTGAAATTAAACTTGATTTTTAATTAATTGGGCGGTTGGATCTGCAAAAAATATCGACGATTGGTGATTGACGGTTACTAATATCAACTGTCTTACTGAAAGATGTATGTTCTCCTAGAACCTTTCACTATTATTATAAACCCTATAATATTAATTTAATTCATTCAAGGTGAAAACGCAAGCTTGACGATTGCTAGTGATTCAGACGCATTGATAATCTGTGTCACGAAGTCTTGACACATGTAATTTGTCAAAGCAAACATTAAATATTGTAAAGTAACTAGACACAGAATTGTTAACTTTGTTCGGCTCTCGAAGGCTTAATATGTTGCATGAGTACACAGAATGTTACCGACCAAATATATTAATATTTAATTTAAAAATCAACAAATGAGTTTTAATCTATCAATTCTTCGAAAAATACTTCTACCTTGGAAATTTTTCATAAGGGAGTAAATCTGGTATAAAGTCCCTTTGTTGTATAAAATATATATTAATATATGCCATTAAAAAATAGATCAACGATCCAGATTTATGGAATAAAAATAGGGTTAATTGCAGTAAACCACTATTATAATACCTCGTTTTGCAGTAAACCACCATTTTAACAACTAATTACGAAATATCTATATTATAAAACCTCCGTTAGCAAAAAACCACCATTGACACTATTCCTTTAAAACTTCTGCTAAGTGCGTGTACACGTGACATTATAATATTATTTTATATTGAAATTAATTACCGAAAACCACTATTATAATCTCAGTTTTACGAAAAACCACCAGTTTAATAACTTATTATCAGAGTACTACCAACTGCACTGTTCATCTAGATCACAGGCTCATATGATAATTTTACACGTTGATAAGTATCTACTAGCTAAATGGTGCTTCAATTTAATATTGATGGAAGTCAATGAAGAAAATAATGTTACAAAATGCAAAAACAAACTCTTGTATGAGAGTTTATTATCAATGTTTAATGATTATCGACTGCACGGTTCAAATATAAATAATTTTCTCATTTTATCTTATGAAATATGATTTATTATATCACTACTTGTAAACTCTAACTGTTTTTCTATATTGATTATAAAGATCGACTCTGAGCTAAAATATAACAGCTTTTCACCACACCCGCAACTGCAAATATGCTTCCATTAGGTTTCATGTCTAGTATGGATTAGAAATTAATAAACGTCAACTGCCTTACTAATCAAAGATAGCCACAACCGTAGACTCAACCTCATTCCCTAGCGTTACCTATATATTCAGATGGTGGTTTTTGATAATTGAGATATTATAATAGAGTCATTTTGGAATTATTTGTTAAAATGATGATTTTTTGAAAACAAGACAATATAATGGTGGTTTTTTGACATTGTCCGAATTAAAGTTATATACCCACATGTCGTATGGCGCGTGTTTTACAATTTCTAACGGAGTTATGAAAATGGTGGTTTTTGATAACGGCGCTATTATAATATACTCATTTCGTTATTAGTTTTTAAAATGATGGTTTACTGCAAAATGGGGTATTATAATAGTGGTTTACTGCAATTACCCCATAAAATAATTGTAATTAAAACATCAGAGGTAAATATATGAAGACCGAAATAAGATATTTTCAAGTAGTGGCTCAAAAAATCAGGCGATTCGAATTCCTGAACCTAACTGCCCAATTTCGTTCGGTGGACATCGACGACAAAGAAGATGCTCAGATCTCGCTCTAATCTCGTTAGTCGCCACTCCCAGCATCGTGTAGAACATGTCTTCGCACGAGTCGTATGTTTTTTAGACACTGATTTCGATTTACTAAAACAAAGCGCAGAAGATCTAGTTGTGGACCATCTTTGTACGGTTCAAAAAATATAAAAATATGGTTCGTGAACCATGTTTAAGAATATATCGAACCATGTATGGTTCAAAAAATATAAAGGTATGGTTCCTGACCATGTTTAACAATTTGTCGAACCATATATAGTCTATATGGCTCAAAAATAATAAAGGTATGGTTCATGAACCATATTTAACAATTTGTCAAATCATACATAATCTGTACGGTATAAAACATGAATCGAGATTGTTGCTTACAACATCCGAATCCATGTCAATGACAAAAATATAGAAGAAACAAGGCAGAAATTTTGAAAGAATATATGTGATTGATCCTACATTGATTGTTGTATCCGGTTGGCGGATATTAAGGGTATAATTTTGGAAACGTATTTTTGATGTAATTATTTACAGCAGTTAAATTACATAATTGACTTCAATGAGATTTTACATATAATTTAACATGCTTCTTGTAAACTGTCGGATTAAAAAATATTTAACGGACAAGATGTTTTATATTTTTTAACGAATGTAACACTTTATATGTGATCCCTCCCGTTTTCATAAAGAAAATAACATGTATGGGTAATGTTTATTGCAATGGCTGATTATATTGTGGTCAGGAGTGGTGGGCAGCCTCAGCTCCACTCCCACTGGATTACAAGCTCAAGAGGGCAACTTGTTTCTGATCATCTTTTCTATATGATAGGGTAGATTCCCCTATCCATCTTTTTATTTATTTTTTGATGTATCCGGCACACCGGATGAGAAAATCGACGATCGGAGTCGCCGGAGTGCCTGGCCGGAGCTGCCGGAAGTTGACCGGAATTTATGGAGGGAAATTCAAATTAGGTGAAATGAGAATCTTATTGAATTTGAAAATGATACAGAGTTTAAATACACCTGCTACTCTAGTTATTTACATTTTAGTCCCTATACTAATTACAAAATACTTTACAAGATTACTAAAAATACAATTGCTTGATGCTTGTCAGGGCGGCTCGGGCGGACTCGATGTTGCAGCGGAGGTGGACCTGGGCAGCTGCTCTTGAGGTTCAACACCCCCCCGCAAGCTCAGCGTGTGTAAAAGATTGCACACGTTGAGCTTGGAAGAGAGTAATTGAAGGGAATCGGCCGGAAGACCTTTGGTGAGCAGATCTGCGAGTTGCAGCGGAGAAGGAACGAATCGAGGAACAATCAGACCAGCAGACACATACTGACGAACCAAGTGGCAGTCCAACTCGACATGTTTTGTGCGCTCGTGGAAAACTGGGTTCTTGGCGATATGGAGAGCAGCTTGGTTGTCGCAATGAAGAGGAATGTGTTGCTGGGGTGCTATCTTCAGATCTTGCAAAAGACGATTTAGCCAAACCAATTCGCAACAGGTATGTGCCATAGAACGGTACTCAGCTTCAGCTGATGAACGAGAAATTACTGATTGCTTTTTCGTCTTCCAGGAAATCAAGGCAGATCCAAGAAGAATGGCATAACCTGTGACAGAGCGTCTCGTGATGGGCATGAACCCCAATCAGCATCACAAAAGGCAGAAAGACTCAAAGGCTGATTAGCTGGATAAAACAAGCCCTGGGCAGGCGCATTCTTGAGGTAACGTAGAACTTTTTGAGCTGCTTGCATATGATCCTCAGTGGGTGCATTCATGAATTGACTAAGGATGTGTACTGAGTAGGCTAGATCAGGTCTTGTCACAGTTAGATAGATTAGCTGACCAACTAACCGTCGATAAGGTGTAGGATCAGATAGAAGTGATGCCTGAGATAGAGCCAACTTGTGTCTAGGATCAATAGGAATTGCTGATGGTTTGCATCCCATTAGACCTGCCTCAGAATTAAGTCCAGTGCATACTTGCGCTGATTAATGAATAGTCCAGTAGGGATCTAGCAACTTCAATGCCCAAAAATAGTGTAGATGACCAAGGTCTTTGATCTGGAACTTAGAATGTATAAATTCCTTTACTTGATCAATGAGTGTAGCTGAAGTACCAGTGAGAATCACATCATCAACATACACCAATAGGACTAGGAAGTCATCCCCTTTCTCATAAGTGAACATAGAATAGTCATTAAGACTTGCAGAGAAGCCAAAACCAATTAATGCCTCACTAAACTTGCTGAACCACTGTCTAGAGGCTTGTTTAAGGCCATATAAACTTTTGGTCAGCTTGCATACCTTTCCTTGAGCCTTATCAGATGAGTAAAACCAGGAGGTAATGTCATGAAAACCTCTTCATCTAAGGTTCCATGTAAAAGGCATTGTTTACATCAAGTTGATAGAGAGGCCAACCTTTAGATGTAGCAACTGCTAATAGAGTCCTTACTGTATTCATTTTCACAACAGGAGCGAAAGTTTCGTGTAATCCAATCCCTCCAATTGTGTAAAGCCTTTAGCAACTAAGCGAGCTTTAAATCTCTCAATAGAGCCATCAGAATGCCTTTTCACCTTATACACCCATTTACAGCCTATAGCATTTTTACCAGGGGGTAATGAAGTGATCTGCCAAGTGTTGTTGTCCTCGAGTGCCTTAATTTCTTTCTTCATAGCTAGACCCAATCTGGATTTTTACTAGCCTGTGTGTAAGATTTTGGTTCCTCATCAGCAAGTATTGCCATGGCAAAGTGCTGAAAATTCGAAGAGCAACCTGAATAATCAACATAGGAAGAAATAGGATATTTAGATGTAACTGTAGATGTAGCACCACAAACAAAATCCTTGAGTTTGACTGATTGCTGACGTGACCTGTAGACCTTCTGGCTGGAACTAGGGAATCAGTAGTAACTCCACCAGTAGAAGGAATAGGTAGTTCTTGTTCACCAGCATCATCATAACTAGGACTGATATCCTCAAAAGTAGGAGGAGTAAACTTGGGCAGTGGTACTTCAAGAATATTTGGAGACTCTTTCTCCTTGAAAGGAAAAATATCTTCTTTGAAAATAATGTCTCTGCTAACTAGCATTGAGTGAGACTGTAGGTTGAAAACCTTGTAACCTTTTTGTCCATATGGATAACCCATAAAAACACAAGGAAAGGCTCTTGCATCAAATTTCCCTTTGTGTGGTGCATTGTTGGTAGCATAACATAGACAACCAAAAATTTTCATATGCTTGAAATCTGGTTTCTTGTTGAACAGTATTTCCAGTGGAGACTTTCCTTTGAGTACAACTGATGGAAGTCTATTGATAATGTAGGTGGCAGTCAATATGCAGTCTCCCCAGAAACAGTCAGGAACAGCAGATTGTAACTTGATTGCTCTTGCAGTCTCAAGTAAGTGTCTGTGCTTACGTTCTACTATTCCATTTTGTTGTGGACTATAGGTGCAACTATTTTGTTGAATGCAACCTTGATCAATCAGAAATTGTGATAGCTTTGAATTTAGAAACTCTTGTCCATTGTCACTTCTGATAATCTTGATTGAGGTGTCAAACTGAGTTCTGACCATCTTGTAGAACTTGATGATCTGGTCTGTAGTCTCAGCTTTAGTTTGCATCAGAAAAGTCCATGTACACCTAGAGTAATCTTCCACAATTGTTAAAAAATACCTTGCACCAGTAAATGAGGGCACCTTATAAGGACCCCATATATCTGCATGAATCAACTCAAATAAAGAGTTAGTAGTACTTGCACTGATAGGGAAAGGTAGCCTTGTCTGTCTAGCTTGAGGGCACACATCACAATGACCAATATCAGAACATTTTTCAGAAAATGGTATATATTTTGCAACACATCAGTAAGTTTCATAAAAGGTACATGACCCAGTCTTTTGTGCCAAAGTAAAGTAGAGTTTCTCTCAACTTGTACTGCTCCACAATGCTTCAAATGATCACCATTTAGCTGATATAAACCTTGATTCAGTTTACCAATCCACAGGGAAATCTGCTTTACTTGGTCCTGAACATAGCATCCTTTATTAGTAAAAATCATCTGCATTTGTGAATCTGTCAATAATTTTGCAACACTGACTAGATTGAATTTAAATGTAGGCACAAGGAGGACATCACGCAGAGTGATCTGATCATTCAACAAGCAGTTTCCACAGTGAGTAACAGTAACTGAGGTTCCATTAGGCATGAGCACTTTATAAGGTACTTTCAACTTTCTTATTTCCCTTAATAACTCAGCATGAGATGTAATGTGGTCAGTGGCACCACTATCAATTATCCAGTCTGTTCACTCATAGTAATTGAAGTTAGACAAGTAATACCTGCCATATGAGCTCCTTCATTATTTTGTACTTAAGAATGACATCAGCTTGTTGAGTTGCTCCTGATTCATCTTGATTGTGCTGAGTGAAAACTGTTTTCTTGTGACTGTGATTCATCTTTGGCATTATTCCCTGTAGAAACAGATTCAGTAATGACATTGTTAGTAGAATTGCGATTATTGTTTCTATTGTTCTGATTCTGTCCCTTCTTGTTGAACCTGTAACCAGGTGGATAGCCAATTAACTTGTAGCAATTCTCTTTAGTATGCCCTTGTAACTGGCAATGATTGCAGAACAAATTTGCTCTATCTTCATAACTCAGATTTGACTGCCTCTCTGCTTATTCTGATTATTTTGTGACTGATTCTGTTGTTGCTGTGAACTGTAGGATTTATTATTCCCTTGGCGACTATTCTGAGGATTATTGCTACTCTGGAATCTTGGAGCAGCATACATTGCTGAAGCATCCACATAGGTACCTCTTTGAATGCACTGTTGTTTTTCATTTCGTCTAACAGTGTTATAGATCTTAGTAATTTCTGGTAATGGATCTAGTGCAAGTACCTGTGACCTGATCTGATAGTGAACTTCATTAAGTCCCATAAGAAACTTCATGATTCTGTCTTGTTCCTTTTTCTGCTGCATACATTTGGTTGATTTGCATCTAGCTCCTAGGTCACATAATTCCTGAGTGTTTAAAGCATCTTCTTCTCCCCAGAGTCGCACCAGTTCATTATAATAGCTAGCAACACTTTGATCTCCTTGTTTTAGATTGTATATCTCCTCTTGGACTGCAAAAACTGCAGGTCCATTAGAACCTCCAAACCTGGCCTCTAAATCTGACCAAGCCTCAGCAGCATCGTCTAAATGTATTAAGGAACCTGCAATTTCTTTAGAAACAGAGTTCGTAATCCATGACATAACTGCACTATTGCATCTCTCCCATTGATCTAGCTTATTAACATCATCAGGTTTCTTGATTCTGCCATAAATGAAACCTAGCTTCATCTTGAAGCCAAGTGATCTAGCCATAGACTTTTTCCAAGCAACATAATTCTCAGGACCTTCTAATACTTGTGTAACAAGCGACGTTGTTATATTTTCATTCGGATTGATGTACAGAGGATCATCAGTGATGTTTACCTGTGCAGGTGAAGTGATGCTGCCGAAATTGATGAACTCATCGCCGGAAAACTCAGAAAAGGATGATCGGACCTCCAAACTTAAAAACAAACGCGAGCAAATCAACAGGAATCCTGCTGCGGCTCTGATACCATGAGAAAATCGACGATCGGAGTCGCCGGAGTGCCTGGCCGGAGCTGCCGGAAGTTGACCGGAATTTCTGGAGGGAAATTCAAATTAGGTGAAATGAGAATCTTATTGAATTTGAAAATGATACAGAGTTTAAATACACCTGCTACTCTAGTTATTTACATTTTAGTCCCTATACTAATTACAAAATGTATTTACAAGATTACTAAAAATACAATTGCTTGATGCTTGTCAGGGCGGCTCGGGCGGACTTGATGTTGCAGCGGAGGTGGACCTGGGCAGCTGCTCTTGAGGTTCAACACCGGAATTGACACAAATTTTACCACAGCCTGACTTAGAAACCATCTATAAAATCAATCTTATTTCATGACATTTTCATTCAGATTCTCCTAAAAAAATCAACTCAACTCAGAGGAAAATAATGGCGGAATTTAGTCGAGAAGCTCTAGATTACTACCAAAAGAGTTCTAATGAAGTTAAAGCTAAAGTCAGAAAGTTTTTTAATCTCATGGATTCTGATGGCAACTCGAGCATTAGTATCGCCGAGTTGGCATCTTTCATCGAGGGGTTCAAACTCCTTTCGAGGAAGGTGACCGCTGAAGATGTATTTGCCAGCATTGACAGAAATGGGAATGGGAGTTTGGATTTCAATGAATTTATAACCTTCTTTTATTTGATATTCTCATTATGTGTGTGTGATGGCTGTGGAGCAAAGTTGTTGGGACAGCGTCATCTTACGTGTGCTTCGTGCTTTTGTTCCGGAACTGAAGATACATTTGATCTTTGTTCAAAATGTTACTCTTCTAAAAAATATGCTCATCAGCACACATGTTTCTTGGATTTTGAGGCACTTATGATGGCCACAGCCGCCGAACATAAGGTATTATTCTCTGTTCAAAATGTCGATTACTGAATGATCTACTCTCCAAGTCACTCATGTACTCTTGGTTTCATATTTGTCAGCAGACTGAGGAAATAACCATTTCATCAAAGAAACCGACCATTTCATCAAAGAAAGCGAGCATTTCATCAGTAAGTTATGGTTCCATGTTTCAATTTCTGACCATATATTCAATGAAGTTGGGTATAATTTTGGAAGGACTTTTAAACTGTAACTAACTGTATTTTCTTTTGGAAACTTCAGAGGCTTACGACGCCGGAATCTCTTAAGAGGCTTGAGAGAGTTAATAAGTTGACGAAGGCTTCTCTAGAAGTAGTGCAACATATGACTAGTTCAGGAGCCTGCAACATTATGTAGTAGCAACGGTATGTGTTGTTAATTACAGATTTGCACAAAATGTTCCTACTATTGAAGTGTACTTCAATAATATGTTGCTGTTTTGATGAGCAGGGTCGATCGGAGTTTGCTACGAGCGTAGCGTGCCTGCAGTCCATCCTGAATCCTCTATTCTCAAAGCCTCAACTCAAATCTATGTTTTATTTCCTACTGCTACAGTTCATGTTATCTTTTATTCCTATAATGCTTGTTGTAATAAATTTCAGTAAGTATTCATTTGCATTTGTGGACTGTGTTCTGTCACAAAATTTGAAATTTCATAGAGTACTGGAATTGGAAACACAAATTAATGGTAGAACCTAAAGCAAGACCATAACAAAATGCGGATCAATTTCCTCTCACGCTAGGAAATAAGTACAGCAGTGTACACGCATTGTTCTTTGTCATGGAAATTGACATCAAATTGTGTTCACACCTGGACACACATGATTTATGATCATAAATAACAACACCCTTCATAGCTACTAAATAAAAAAATCTTTGGGCGACCACCCATTTTTTGCCGCTTTTCAACACTTTATTTTCTCAGTTCAACAGAATGCAAAATTCCGGAGATACTAATCACAGGATACCAAATTCAATGAGGCGGACTTGGTGTTATTTTCTGGATCCAACTGCAAAATCTGCTATCCGACCTCATACAGATTAAATATAAATAATGTAGGTGAAAATAACACAGCCTGACTGTCTGCCAAGAGTTATTTTGATGGAGAGACAGTATCTCCATCAGGCAAAGACACTTCCATTTTCTGTAGCTTAGCAAGCTACAATACTTTGAGCACATGCCTTTCTGAAACTTCTGCCGAATGTTAGACTGTCTTGTTAATGGCCCGCCAGTTTAAGTTTTATCACCAGATCTAACTGAAAACCAGACAACCAATTCTATGCACATTTACGAGCCACTCTTATTTCTTAGGCACAGTTGGCATGAACCCTGCAAAAGAAACTACATGAGTATTTATTGAAACTACTGAATCCGTAAGGCTAGCACACATGAAAAGGAGAGTGACAGACTGGTTAAAAAAGCTTGTAAAGGCACTGTGCAGGTGAGATTGATTTAAAAAACATTCTAACTTACTTGAAACTCAAAAGGGTGACTCATGCGGTTCATCCCAGACATCTCCACTTCCATTCGAAGCATCGTCACAATCTTCCTCCATCGAAAGTCTTATGTATTCACGATGAGCAAAGCGATCCCACTCGGTTAAACTAGGATTCTCTCGTTCCTAGAACATACACCCATTGTCAGCATATGCTTGGACAGAAAATATCCATTTGAATAAGCAAAGCACAAAAAAATTACCTGACGAATGAGGAAAGGATCACGCGACTCAAAGGCAATGAATTTATTGAGATTGAAAAGAATGTTAAAAACACTTCCTGAAAGTTTGCAACCTTTCAAATCATGTAGAGTGATATAGGTTTGATTCTGCAAGCATATGCCATTTATATAAGCGAAGAGAACCTCAAACAAACAAAAAAATTATCACGCACTAACATACCTCTGGATTGATCATGTCAATAATCTGACACAAGATATCCTCAAATAGTACAGGCTCTTGAGCCATGCATTCCATCCGATGCAACTGCTCTTCATAAAAAAATCGCATTTCATTTGGCGTGATCACCCCATTTCCATCTAGATCAATACACTTGAACCTGATAACATTTATATCATATAAGATTATAACTACATAAATTTTACCCTGGTTGCATTGGTAAGAGATAAAAGCATGACCGCTTCATACTTAAATTACTACTATTTCAAGAACCACATCAGAACAATTCTAGTAAAAAAATTCAATTATTTGCTGATCATCCTTCAAGAAAGACAAAGAGGTTCACAATCGGAGCTTCTATAATTTGTGGATCAGAAAGTCATTGAAGAAAAGATTATACCAATATTCGAGACTAGGTTCAGATGACTTATCCTCCTCTGACAGCATGAAATACACAAAATCTTCATATCCCATCTTTCCTTCAACTTTACAAGTGAACTTCCTAGGTACCTGATGTGGAGAATACACATAAGACATTTCATAAAGGTTGCAAAAGATGCATCTATAAGGTTATACAAGTTTCACAAACCTGAGAAAATATCCTATCCACTATGCGGTATGTGAGCCCATGGTTTCCGTATCTGATAAGGTTCTCTTTGTCTATCAAGAAATCGTGATCGGTATCCAATTCCCAGAATTTGCAGTATATGACATAAAAGTGTTCATAACAGAAGAACCTGCAAGTTGAAAACTAGTAAACACTATCAGAATCGGCTCCTCAAAATGCTAAAAAAAGTTTCAGTAAACAGATAACGACTAATCACATGTGTCGAATACAGATAAAAGTAACCCATGAAAGCTGTACATCATATTATGACAAGCATACTTGTGTATTCCAAGTCTGGCCTGTTGTTTATTATAGCTCCTTAGATAAACATATAAATCAATCAAATGCAAAAAGTAGACCGGTTCAGGTGAATACTAGCACATTGTCGAACCCACATTATTATATAAGAAGGGTAGTTATGGAATAAAGTTACAGAACATGTTCTTCAAAACCAGCTTACCTAAGAACTTTGTTAATGTCTTCTTCTTCATCCACATGCTGCATCGCAGCAATCAGGTCACCATGTTTCAGCTCCTTAAGAGTGAGGTGTCCATTTCCAGCTCTATTAATGTAGTAAAAAATTCTGTATATGACTGTTTCAGCTGTTGCATGGAAGATAAGAAAGGTTAGCTAATCCTACCTGAATGAAAGAATTCGTCACCAAAGAAAACGTTTAATGATGAACAAGTGTGTAGTTTTTAATACAATTTTAAGTAAGCAGTAAGATACGAAAGGAAAACATACGTGGGAATTGATCATAACAAGCAAATATTAATACTCAATGGTATATATAGACTCCACAATGCTAGTAGACCTGAATGCTAAGAAAAATACAGACAGACCACAGTATATAACTAACAAATTCTGCATGTCCTTAACCATTGTGATGCGAAGAAATAAGAGTACCACGTTTATGTAGACCTACCATATCGTTCCTGAAACTGGTGTATTCTGCAAAAATTCCAATCCGGTATGAGTCATCAAAAGTTCTCGAAGAACAGGCTTGAAGTCCCCCTGTACATAGATAAATCCATATAAGTATCGAACACAAAACTTGTATGTAAGCAGGGAGTTATGCACTTATGCTCATCAACATTAGGCAAAAGACAAACCTGGGTAAGGTATGCGCAATTGGGTTGCTTCAAAATATTGAAAATTTGTGTAGCAATGTCCATCGTTAACAAGTGGTTTGTAACCCAGTAGTGAATGAATGCGTCCCTGTGTGATTTTTGAATGGAAACGATTTTTATAAGGCTTGTCATCAGTTAAATGTAAAGAAGTACCTACAAAAGATGCTACTGGGTACTTGGGAACATGGTCTACTTACACTTGTTGGCTACACTGATATAGTAATGGCTCACAAGTCATCACAAGAAAGTAATTTACAAAGTGCATTCTCAAGTAGTCAATAATATAAAATTTCTAAAATCTAATTGGGACTCATAAATTGAAAAAATGAAAGATAGAATAGTTTGTTTAAATTTAACAATAAAATGATAAACTTCTTTCTCAAGGGAGAAATCTCTTACAAATGGTATGATAGAAAACCAGTCAGGATGACTGACTGTTTGATGAAATTGGTGGTATGTACATTACCTAGTCACAATGCCAGTGGAGTCAACATCTATCTTCTTGAACAGAACCTCGTTGAAAAAAGAAGGCAACTTGCAGATTTCTTTTGTTACTGTTCTGAATTCTGGAAGTATGACACCCACTTGAGTCAAATTAGAAAATATCTGGAGCTACCAAAAGATACAAACTAAGGATAAAATTGCAATTATACCATCAACTTTAAGTCCCTCTGTATGATCTTGAAAGACTTGATCAATCATACTTAAACACCGATCCTTCAGTTCTCTAGGAGGTGGTCGGCCGTCTTCAAAGTAAAACTGTGAATACACAAAAAAGATGTTTGATTTTGGCTAAAATGGATTATAGAATGAACCATTATCAAGCTGATTCTTGATATATGTGTATTTGTCCCCTGGTCAAACCTTTGGTATGACTTCACGCACTGGCTCATTTATTATCTTTAAAGGAGAGCCGAGGGAAGATGGTCCAACCCTCTGTTTCATAAAGCGAGGAGATCCAGACATGCTTCTTGGAGAAAGCGGAGGGGCGTTTCCAGATTTGAACATGGATGGCAAAGAATTTGTTGGAGAAGCAGTTGAGCTCACAGAAGCACCTGAGTTAGGCGTGGCACCAGCTTCGCCACCAGAGATCAACGTTTTAACCTAAAAAATGAGAGAAGTATATATTTTGCTTAATAAATGAAGGCTGAGTACACATAAGGTTCCAACAGTTTCGGGGTAGTATAAACACAAGTATACTAGCGCAATGTATAATCATACAAACTACCCAAATCCATACATGAGAATTTACAACATGAAAACAACATAATTATATTAAACGCCTTAGTGAAACTAAAATGCATCCACGATCAGACGACATCCAGTGTATAGGTGAAAACAACAACATCTTATCAAAATTAATAATATCATTACAAATCTACCTTAGAGGCAATGTCCAGAGAACGTAGAACATTCTCTTTAAAACCTTTGAGGCCTGTCACTTTCTTTCAAAAGAATTCTACCTTCTTACAAAGTTGATTACTGGAGTCAGATGACCGGTTAAAAGAGCAGCATCATAATTTTTAAAAAAAGTAGATTGAATGTAAAAGAAGCTCAAATCAAACCGACAAAGAAATTGCATATATATTACAAAGAATATCAACACAGCGCATTACACGTAACCGAATAGGAAATCTAGAGCCGAGCAAAAAAATACAAACTTGTAGCAAAATCACAAAATATACGGACCTTCACAATCCAAACAACAATCTTTCACAGACTAAACTTTCCAAACTGAATTTAAAAAAAACACTGAACAACACTGTAGTTTCAACAGAATGTCCAATTGATCTACATCCAATTTCTCTAACTTACGATCCATCGAATTTTCATACAAACACATAAACCACTAATCAAACAGGACGAAAACCAAACAACAGATGAATAAACAAATATACCAGTCGATTAGTCTCGGGAAGCGATAGCCATTGCGAGAACAGATCGTCAACAAGAGAAGCCGCGAATGGCGGGACTTCAGGTAGCTGCAACAATTCGACATCGACCGAAGTCATGTCTTTGGCGACATCCACGTCCATCACAGCAAAAGCAACAACGGGGCGGGGATTGATTTTCCGAATCGGCGAAGGAAATGAAGTTGTCCGATCCAAGGAATTTTGATTTTGAGGGAAGGGAAAATGAAGCCCTAGATATGGGAATTACTTGAGATTGAATTTTTTTAATTATAAATTATCTTATAGAAAAAGCATCTGCAAATCCAATTTTTTTATTTTTTTTATTTTTATATCACAATATATTAAAATAAAAAACGTCATCTCAATCGTTAATTTTTATTAATCAATCAATTATTATTTTTCGATCCTCACCATAAACAGTTAAACACCAATATGAGTGAAACTTGGGTGGATCACACAATTTTTTATAATATTAATTAAATAAAGGGACAATGTTGCCACGTTTAGCACCAACACAACTCGTTAAATTAAGTATTCCATTCATTTGTTCAATTAAATATTGAACTAAATTACAAATGTGCAGTTAGAATTGAATGAACTATAGAATAATTTGACAATTATTAAAGGATGTGTATTTATGAGTATTTTAAAGGATGTGTATGATTAGTTATTTTAATCGGATGGAGCCAATTTGGTTTATGAAATTGAATTTTAAAGTAGACAAAATAAAGTAGTTAGCGTTGACCAAACCAACTCTTACGTTAAAGTGTCAAAAACATAAAGTCAATGTGTGGCAGCACCGACCTATGACACTGTTCCGTTTAATTAGGAACTTCATAAGGTTGGTTGGAACTTGGAATGGATAACAAGAACAGCTCAACTCGATCAACGGCCTAACTGTCTCTTATGTGATGGTCGGTTGTACGTTAGGATTTGGCTTCAAGCCTTCAACGGTTTGTCAGCTCAATTTCGAGTTGATGTATTCTGAAAAATAAAGAAGCTGATGATATATATAACCTGTGTATGGCGATAACAAAGCCTGAAAGATATGCTCATATGATTTTCAATATTGTAGTCAAGAACTGTATTAGGATTATAAGTACTTTAGTTACATTCCTCTGAATTTAAAGATACCTCACACGTTGGAACACTGTTGTTGTGACCTAATTTTTGACAAGGTTGTGTACAGACAAAATTAACGCACACAAAACCGTTATTCATACTCGTCAAAATACAGTCGGATTGGGGTGATTTGTCCGGATCACGATGGCTAGGGTTCAGGCTGCCTGGGGGAGTATGGACTTTAGGTTTCTGGTTTGTAAAAACTACGCCAACCAAGTGCGACCACATGCCCACTTACTCGACCGCCCCTTTCGGGGCGTCGCTATGATTTCCTCATAATCTACAATTTTACATTTTATATAGGCGCCTATTTGAGTAGAATAAATCCATCATAAATTGTGTCTAGTGTGTTGTTAGGCTCCTTTGTTTTTCATCAGGTTGGATAACATGTTAACTTTGACTCTTTGAGGTTATCTAATAACCTGAAAGTATATTTGTAAGTAGGAGACTAGGAGCTGCTTTGGTTAACCGATGCAGTTTTGGCTTCCTATAAAGCAATAAGGTTCACCGTTCAGGTGCGAGAGAGAGCGAGAAATCCTAGGTACACTAGCGATTGAGAGGTGATAGGCCGTGGGAAGACGAAGCCGTTCGCGGAGAAGATAAGGACTGCATTCGAATCCGGCTACTTTGAAGCGATCAGAAGATTGCTTTGACTTAGCTTGCAGTGATCAAAGCAGTGGTGAAGCCTCCAAACGTTATGTTTAGGATCTCAAATCAAGCTCGTCGGATAATCTTTTTGATTATGTTCTAGTTCAGCTTGTCTTAGATATCACATTGAACATGTAAAATAGTGCTAAAAATGAAAAACTGTTTGGCACTCAGATATTGATACCCAAGAGTGGGGTTCATATTAGATATGTCAAAATTACTCATTATTCGTTACTCGCCCTTTATCCGCCCGTTAAAATATCCGTCTATACCCGCCCGTTTAGAGATAAAGGGTAATCATACCCGTTACCCGTTTATACCCGTTTATTATAGGGTCGCCCATTACCCGCCCGTTATATTTCATTAGAAAAATTCATTAAGTTCTACTCATAAACTACCGTCAATCTACTAAAAAATTAGATACTCATTTTCATATTTTACAAATAATAGAATAATTGGTAAAATAAAAATATTTAGTCAAAGGGTAAATGAGTTATTAATGGATAAACGGGTCTTTAATGGGTAAACGGGTAAATAATACCCGTTACCCGTTTATGCCCGTTACCCTTTATAACCGGGTCATACCCGTCCGTACCCGCCCCATTTGACATATCTAGTTCATATGAGACCTCCATTTTAGTTTGAAACCCTAAGACCCCTATCTAACCGTTGGAACTGTTTTTGTCTTTTAGTGAAATACTCAAAGTGTACAAAATTAAACATAACCAAAATATGCAAACAGTTACACAAAAAGTGCAAACAACGAAAAAAATAAAATGCATCTGTGTACTTGGGGTCTCAAAAGAACTGCACTCTTGATACTCATAGGTTAAAAAGTGTTTACATAAATAAAATTACTTTAACTAAAGATAATTTAATGCGATTCATATACTTTACGCTCTAGATGGCATACCAAAATGATATTTATTGAGCATTTCAAGGCCAGAAAAATTGAAAAAACCGTACTAAGTAACTCCACATACTTGATATACATGACAAGCCGAATGATCCTTGGAAATGTTGAGTAATGTAACTCAAAAGGGTCAAACAATCGAATCCGAGTCTGCTTTTATTTCCTCAGACTAAACAAAAATTTGAGAAAATTCCCCCAAGTGATCATTTCCTGTTCTTCTTTTTCTTGTTAACTTTAGAACATCCCAGCGTCACAGCCCCACCCCAGCATGTCATCCAACACTTGATCATCCAAACACTCGAATTCAATAACATCCTTACCCGATCTCGCTTCCGATTTTCCAGCCCTTCTTGATGTCAATTCATACTCATCTGGAAAGTTAAGCACTGCCAACGCACCTCTCATATTATAAGCTGCTTGATCATAAGCCATAGCAGCCTCCTTAGCCGTTTCAAATGTGCCTAGCCATGTCTTCTCTCCCTGGTTGTTTGAGTCACGAATCTCGGCCGTAAAATTCCCTGATGAACGCCTCCTTACGCCCCTGTATCTCACCTCGGCTCCAACTACACCACTGTCCTTATCACCCATCTGTTAGTAGTGAAAAGTCAGGAATGTTTCTTCTTTTTTTAAGAGATTTGCATGGACCAGTTGGAGATATGCGTAGTAAATTAAAGCGACAAACTAGATTTTTGTTTATTTAAATAAAGAAATATGTGTGAGTCCATATTCTGCCACGTTTCTGCTTTCATATCACGGGAGACGTTGAGAACATTATATAAGTGTGGAGAGGTGGTTGAGATGTTGTCCCTCCGTCTTATAAAACTTTAATTGTCACCTAAGAACCTTTTCCTTAATCGACATTATCTAAACCGGTCCTGTGTGCGGCCGGTTAGATGTGTCTAATTCACAATGTGGGAGAAGTCAGAAGAGTACAATCGACTTAAAATGGAAAACACGTTGTTTTAGATTTTTTTTAAATAATGTTTTTAAAGAATCTTAGCATCAAAAAGAAGGTCGAGTGGATGGACAAGCGGACAAACTATACTAAGCAAGGTTCTACTTCAAATCATATTATTTCCCTTCCGAGGTTACCATTGAATCCACAAATCTCTTTACCATAATTTTATATAATTAATCAACGTGCACATAATTATACATCAACAGTGGCGGAACCAGGGGGCGGAGGGGGGCTGGAGCTCCGGCGAGGAAAAAAAATAAATTTTTTACCAGGTATAATTTATCATAATTCGATTTGGAGCCCCGGGTAAAGTAATTATTTGAGCCCCGGCTGAAAAAATTATTAGAGCCCCGGCTAAAAAAATTATTTAAGCCCCCGCTAAAAAAATTATTTGAGCCCCCGCTAAATTTATAAGCTTTTGAGCCTCGGCGAATATTTCGTCTTGGTTCCGTCACTGTACATCAAACAATAAGTTTATAAAAGAATAATCTGATTTTTCAGTAGGGCTTTTCGAGGCTCGTGAAAGTGACAGAGGACCAAAAATAGTACGAATTCACCGAATTTAGTACAAAGGCATTAATCATGGGCGGCGGCTGATGTTTTATTCTGTATTATAAACAGACAAAGAGTTTGCATTGGATTCTGGGCCACGGTACATGCATGCAGCATGTTTTGTCTCTCGACTCGGACATGTCGCTTTAACTAAAAGGTCAGTAGGGACGACTTACTTTTGCATTATTGTTGGCATTTCTCTCAACTAGGTGTTTCTGATGTCATTTTATAGCGTCATAATCATCTCATTGTGAGGCGGCTTTGATTAGGTGATCATCCAAATAATTGAAAAGTGCCAAGAAGCTTTGTCTCGTTGTCGTTGAAAAATGCAATCTGTCTATTTTTTACTATTCGTAAATTCATATGAAGAACATAATTGAGCGTGAGAGATGATGTTCGGATTCAAACAATTTTGCTCAAAAAGAGAGTCTGAGTTGCAATAATGAACTCGTTGCCCTTGCTTGTATTGTGATCGACTGAGGGACTTCAATGAAGTATGGCTTAGAGCTCTTCTCATATACAATTATTTATGGAAACGATAGACAATTGTAGGTTGTATAACACTGGGTTTTCGGTATATAAGTTTATATTTTCAAATTAACTCGACATCAAAAGGAAATAAAGAATTCAAAGATCAACTAAATAGATTTCTATCGAATCCTTGTTCAAAATGAAATAATCAAGTCATTTTTCATTTCAATATTCCTATTGTGTGAGTTACTTTATCACTTAGAGCAACTCCAATGGGATGCTTCAAATAAGTCCATCAGCTAAATAAGTCCACCTGTAATAAAAAATTAGAGAATGTCATAACTAAACCCTACTCCAACGCATCACTCGGATTAGCTAAAATTATACAGAACTAGGTTTTCAATTGTCAAATTTAGCTCTTCATCTTCAAATAGCCAAATCGTTTCTGGTAACCATTTCATCTCTTCCAACTTCATATTTTCCATTTAACATTATCGGTTTCATCTCTTTCAACCTCATCTCTTTTGATTATTTCAATTTCTATGATATTCCGGATAGATTGGCTGACCTTTAATTTCGGAGTATAGCAACAAAACTGAAGTTGGGAGATCTGACCAGATATGCTATAATATTTTTTATGTTTTAGCTTGAGCATTCTACTTGATGCTGATCATTATTCAAAGCTCTAAGCTTTGAACGCCACACAAATGGGTTGATGTTTTTGTACTGATTTTCTACCTATTCCAATGGCTTGATGTTTCTGCAATGATTTTGCATTGGATGATGTTCAAATACTGATGTTCTATATCTTACCAATCAACTTCATATTTTGATATTCTCGATACTGATTTTTTTTAGTGTTTCTCTAATTCTGAGTTAATATTTTTTTTGCTGAAGATTGACCATTTAATAGTTTAAGTTCTCTACCGTGGCAGGTGGTTCAACTTTGGTTGAGAATAAGTTGCATCAAACAAGTAACAGAAAAAGGTGAAAATATCCTCACATGACAGGTCAAATATTTTGGGATCACCTTATAGTCCATTGAATGTTGAGTCCGGGCAAGAAAATGATAGAGTAGAACGTCCAATGGGAAGGAAGGCTGCTAAAAACGGAAAAATTTGATGAAGCATCCAATTCTTTTTTTACTGATATGAGAGAGCATATGTCTTCTACTGCTAATAAAAGGCAATAACAGTATGAAGTCATGGTAAAGATAGAAGAAGACCATCTCGAACTAAAGAGGAAACAAGTGCGAATCAATGAAATAAGGGAGAATCAAGAACAACAATTGTACGAAGCTTCCATCATGGGTACAGATACAACCAACATGGAGACACAAATGGCAAGTTATTATAATTCAATCAAAGCTGAAATTTTAAAAAATATGGGGTAAAATTTTTGTGGTTTTATCTTTTGATGCGGTGATTAAATATATTTTTGATGGAGACTTTTGATGGTGAATCTCTTGAACGCCACATATAATTCACTCAAAGTTTCTCTGAAGTGCTATGCAAAAGGTGATCGCATTTATGGTGGGATTTTGGACCAAGTAAGTTCTCTATGATTGTTATTTATATTTTCATCGTTCTATGTGTGGAAGGGTATTCTACTGCTTGTTTGTACTTTGTATAATAATTGAAATACATTATCATAGCTGTACTTAAAAAGAAGCAACCAACATTGTTCCTAAATTTATAATATGAAGTCAATTAACATATTGCATAACATATTATAGGCGAAAGGGAGGTCGGTAAATGCTGCTGGGATGCTTGAACAATCTATTGTTGATCTAGAGATCTTAATGACCAAGACATTGATCGCACCGACATTAGTCTAGTGGCCACCATATATATGCCAAGGTGTTCGACAAGATCATTTTGTAGTTGAATATATCCTTGCTTGTCCCTTATTCGACGATGTACTAGTATGAACTCCAAAATATTTTTCGTACGTTTTCTATCCAATGATATGTTTGTACTTTCAAAAGCAGCATCATAGCTGTAGTAAGAATTTTGTAGTTCTCTTTCGTCTTCAATGATCATATTGTGTAAAATGATACATGCTGACATTATATATTGCATTGTATCCACATCCCAAAATCGAGATGGATCGCGTATCATTGCAAATCGAGAATGAAGCACTCCAAACGCTCTCTCGACATCTTTTTTAGCAGACTCTTGCATAGCTGCAAAATACTTTTTTTGTTTCCCTGTGGAGATGATAAAGTCTTAACAAAGGTAGGCCACGAAGGATATATACCATCAGCAAGATAATACTCCATAGTATATTCATGTCCATTATTGACATACGACAATTTAGGACCAAGCCCTTCAGCTAGTTCTTCAAATAGATTAGATCGATCTAATACATTGATTTCATTTAACGATCCCGGTAATCCAAAAAAAGAATGCCAAATCCAAAGATCATACGAGGCCACTGCTAAAATAATAGTGGGTTCTTGAACATGACCGGTATACATGCCTTGCATGTAGTTGGACAATTTTTCCATTTCCAGTGCATACAATCAATACTTTCCAACATTCCTGAAAAGCCTCGTTGTTCACCTACACTCAACAATCTAGCAACATCTTCATCATTTGGTCTTCTCATATATTCAACATCTTCATCATTTGGTCTTCTCATATATTCAACACCAAATACCTCCACGACTCCTCGAACAAATCTTCTGAGACTCTCTATCGCTGTGCTTTCCCCAATTCTTATGTAATCATCAACTGCATCCGCAACTGTTCCATATGCAAGCATTTGAAGTGCCGCTGTTAATTTTTGAAGAGATGATAATCCACGAATTCCCACTACATCAACTCTTTGAGCGAAGTAATCATCATGAGCTGACATTTTATCTTGAATTCTCAAAAATAAAATCGGCGCATACGAAATCTTCTACAAAACATTGAATCATGATATGTAGGAGCATAGGAAAAATAATCACGATACAGTCGAGTATGACCTTCTTCTCTATCACGATTGATAATACGACGGTTCATTGACGATCCACTGCGTTGTTGTGCCGAATCAGTTTCTTGACTTTCACTATAGTGTTGAACGACAATACTCATAATTTGTAGTTCTTCATCTTCTTCACCTTTCATCTTCTTTTTCCACCATTTTTTAAGATTGTGTGGCATTGTGGCTATGGGATGAATGAGGAGAAGAATCTGTGGGATTGAAGAGAGTATCAAAGTGTATAAAATGAAAGGATGAAAGTGTATGACAAAGAGATAAGAGGTAGGAGATAAGGTTGTAATTATAATATTAAAATTTCACTTTTAATTTATACATAATCATGTTTTACATGATACCATTGGAGTAACATTTCATTTTGATTAGGTAAATTTTACATAACCAATTTAAAACAACCAATATAGCTAACCCCATATGAGTTGCTCTTAGGATGTTCACTAAAGTAGTTGCTAACAAATGCAACCACTAGAAACTTACAAAAATGTCAGACGATCAGAGTAGTTGTCATCCCTAGGGCTTTTGATATTATCACATTAGTTACATATCAGCCCCCATTCTCTCTCGTTAATCTTATTCTTAATATTGATTCGTGATGAGGGAGATAGCTGACTTGGATTATTAACTCAGTTTTATCGGAGATAGCTGAATCCTTTACGCATGCGTCATTAGTTTCTGAACTCCACACCTTCAACCACTGCGCCGTTCATGTCTTGATAAGGCCTTAAGATACCATACTCAGTTGCAATGGCTTTAGCTGTGAAGACATTGTCACCATTGATCATCTTGACATTTACTCCAGCATGTTAGCAAGCCTCAACTGCTTCCTTCATGCCGAGATGACATGGGTCCTTGATCCCAACAAGGCTAAGTATGAATATAAATAAGGGTTTTTTGCCGAAAACCACCCGCCCAATACCTAAATTTTAACGAAACCACCCCTACAATTTTTTTGAGATAATCACCCATCAATTCTAAATCGTTAAATCTTGACACCCCGTCGCCGGTTCCGACGTCTTTTGCCGGAAAACTGGCCGTTGATCAGGTTGACCGTGCTTTAAATTGAATTTTGAACCATTGTGTGTAAGTGTGCGTTCAGTAATCCGAAATGATTGTACGCCCGTTAGTACATTCTTCATTATTAATTAATGTCAGATTTTGATTTCTCAACACCAGACAAAAAATCATTTAGATTAGTTTGTCTACTGAACCAAATAGTATACTTATACTACAAACATTTGAAAAATTGCATGATTCATTGAAAGTTATGATTTGGTTTTGAACCAAACGATATCATATTTTGAACCAACTAATTAAAGAACCAAATGATTAAGTTTTATTCACGAAAACTATATATTACTGAACGTACAATTTAAATAAAATCTCTAAATAAAATAACTTTGCATGGTTCATCGAAAGCTATGATTCGATTCTTGAACCAAACATTAGTTATTTTGAACCAATAAACGAAATAACTATGATAATTCTCGGTTCATTGAAAGCTACGGTTCTGTTCTTGTCTTCTTGAGCCAAAAAATACTATGTTTTCAAATATAAAGTTTACAATGCTAGCTTGAGTTAGGTAAACAATATCAAACGCTTGTAACAAACGATTCCAAACAACAAGAATTTGCAAAAGTACGATTGAATGTTGATTGTGTTGCTTTCAATAGCAGCCAAGAGCAAAACTCATCAAAAATTCAAATTATTTTAAATTTTTTAGATTAATGTAAATCGTATGTTAGTTACAAAAATAAAGGATTGATTTGATTTAATATAAAATATATCTCATAATTTTTTGGTAAGCAATTACACATATACCCTTTTACCTATTAAAAATCAGATTTTGAAGATTAATTGTGACCGTTTGATTAAAAGAACTAATGGCTGAGATTATGTTTCATGTTTCAACCTAGATGACCCGTTTCATTTGATCCATTCTCTGCTTTTAATTGTGAAACCATATATGTTGATTATGGTGATGACAAAGTTGATATCACTCCAAGCTTAGTGTCTTCATTTACGATGATTACAATAATGAGGCTGCTGATCTCATTTATAATTATGATAATTCGATTGATGATGATTACGAATGTTGGTGAGGAAGAAATTGAAGAGTATGTAACGGAAACATCACTATTCTTTTAACATTGTGGCCGACTATTTTTACTCAACAAAATATTTCAGAATGCTTGCACTATCACAATAAAATTTTATTCCAATGATAATGATATTGAAGAGTACGTGATGCATATTATTTTAGAAACGAGTAAGTAACATATTTAGTTCTTTTAACTCAATAAGTGGCATACACTGATCGAATGCGTCGCGATGTGATGTTTGAGGTTGACAAATAGTATCCATCTAATAATGATTCAAATTCTGATTCGAGGATGAATCTTTATACCTCAAAAAATGATCTGGGCAACTAAGTGATCTTTTGAGCCACTTGTTTGTTAGTATTTCATATAGTTTAATACATAAAATTAATTTTATTTTTAGGTTAATTAAAGAAAATTCCTATCGTGATATTTCGTTTTGCGAAAAACCATTAGTTTAATAACTAATCACGAATTGATTCTATTAATATAGCTCAATTATAAAAAAATCACCATTGTCACTATTTCGTTAAACTATCATTACAAGTGTGTGCCCGTGATTTATTAATATCATTTATTGATTTAATTAATTAGTTTTATTTAGGGTTAATAACAAAAAATCACTATTAGTAATATCTAATTTAAGAAAATCAATATTTCAACAACTAATTACGAAATGACTATCAAATGCCTTATTCATACTAGATCAGAAACTCCCATGTATAATTAACTTGATAATGTACATGATAATTCAATTTAATTTTAAATGATGTCAATAGAAATAAGACCAAAATGATAAAAGGAAACTCATTTCCGAGAGCTTGTTAATGTTATACACTAACTATATATTGTTCAATTCGCAATCATTGTAAGTGTTGTATCACTATAATCACTACAATCACTATAAATACCAAAACTACCAGCCACCACAATAGCACAATAATATATATATATATATATATATATATATATATATATATATATATATATATATATAATTATATAAAGAAGCTCAAATACATCTATCCTCTTAATTTACATTTGTATGATAACTCTCAACCGCCAATCTCATCCACTACTTCATCAATTGGGTGTCATGTGACTACCACTAACTCAATTGCATTGAGTATTATCCACTAACTCAAACGGTAGTCACGTGTCACCCAATTGATGAAATAGTGAATGAGATGGACCTTTGAGACGTGATATTATGAATATAAATTGTGAGGACCTCTAATTATACATGGTCAAGAAAACTATTGGTCTTTCATTTTTAAGTTTCAGTTTTTAATAAAACTTTCCCCTTATTTAATAGTAGCTTCATTGTAATGCCACGATATGTTATATTTTCTGTGTTAATTTTCTATCTTTGAAATATCACTTATATTTAACCTCTCTATATATTTAGATGGTAATTTTTATACCAAAACTATTACAATAAAGTCATTATGTAATTAGTTGATAAAATGACGGTTTTCGTAAAACAATGGTTTTTATTTTTTATTTCACTTAAACAGTAAAATAATATACCTACATGCCGAATGGGCGTGTGTTTTGCAATTTCTAACAAAGTTGTGACAGTAGTGATTTTTTTATAACAGAGCTATTATAATATAATCATTTCGCATTTAATTTTTAAAATAATGATTTTTAACAAACTATTATGGTAGTAGTTTTCTGCAGTTGATCCATTGCTTTTTTCAGGCTGCTTATTGACGATAAACTAAAAATTAAAGTTTCCTTCATTTTTGTCAAATATTTTTGTTACTTTTTTGAAATTAAAGATTACTAGTTATCAAATTTTCATTATTTTATAAAATAGATAAATTATTGATTTATATCTTATCAACTTCTCAAAATTTGTGAAATAAGTGCTATCGAATTTTATCGTTTGTCTTGGTCAACCCGCCAAGCATCACTTATACAGTAAATTTCTGTTTTTTTAGTTTGTCAATGTTTTTTCATTCAAATACATTCATACTACCAATTTGGTGACGTTCAGGTGTTTATCAAATACATTTATACTACCAATTTGTTGAATCCGAAGGTGATAAGCGTATATTTTGAGGTTTTTTTACCTACAATCCTATGTAGTTTTGGATAAACCTTTTACCATAACTACGTAGTTTTGGGTAACTGCAAAGTGGGTTTGCAACATTGAATCTGAATCCGAAGATGATATTTATCAACCCGACCTCTAATTTTTATTCTGTTTACTAACCTTATATTTATCAATTAACCTACAATTTGATAGATCGGAAAATTGGTAAAATTATCATTTTTCCGAAGATTTTTATAAAATAAATTTAATATATTATTTAAAAATAATAATTCATCATGTCTAATTTGTCAAAATATTCAAAAATAAAAATAAATATACTCAGACTAGTTTAAGTGTAACAATAATTGAATATTTAAATATTTTATAATAATAAATATAAACGAAGTCGGGAAATCTCCCGATTTCAAAACCCATTCCCAAATTTTGTCGGAAAAGAAAATTTGGTTCAATTAATCGGAAAATTATCGATTTTTTCTCACCCCTATTGAGGTGGTTGTAATTTGCAATACTATTTTAGTGTTCATTTCGTCCATTACATTGAGTGAATGGACTTATTTTTATACCTTTCATCAGGGATTCTTTAGGAGGTTTGGAAGCGCGATATGGGCGGAGACCAAAGGTATGGAGTTTCCGACTGCTTTGTCTATTTTGAGGCAGAAGTTATCTTTTGTCTCACAGAAGGCTTGGCGGGAGGATTTCTACTACGAAATGAGTACAACTAAATATCTAATTTGTTCATCATTACTTTTTAATTCATGTCCTCATATATAATTGTTTTCTTTAATCAGTAGTTTTCACTACTTTCGAATTCGAAGCCAATAACTTCATGACCTTTGGGTTGAAATACAATAAAATGGTTTCTATGGTTAGAGGTTAAAAAATAATAATAATAAAATTACTAATGGAATTATTTCTGAACTTAAATCTTCGATTTGAAAAGTTCGTGTATCTTTTGATTTTAACCTATTATAATAGGGAAGGGACATCTAATATTTCTAAGACATAGGGACATTATATCACCGTTAGTTTTGATTGATCAAATGATTGAGATTAAATTATTTTTTAATTAAAATAGGTGGTTGAATTTGCAAAATACATTGGCGGTTGAGAATGACGATCATTAATATCAACAGTTGGACGAATAGAATTCAACGATTAAGATGATGCCCTTACGTCCTACAAAATATATGTTGTCCCTTTAGAACTCCTTCCTATAATGGGAGTCAAAAAAATTATGTGAGGTAAAAATTAAAGAACATAGTAAAAATGAATTATGTAGGAATCTGTAGGAATTTAACAGTTGTGATTTTGTAGAAGGGGTGATGACCTAATGATCACGATCAAGACCGTTCATGTTCGAGTCACCCTGAACGCAACATTTCAAATATTTCGTGGATAATGTTCCTCCCTTGTGGGAGGCGTGTTGTTTCCTCTCGCCTTGTCCAAGGAGGCTTTTCCATTTCTTCTGCTTTGTGCGAGGGGGCTTTTCATCATGCAGATGTTCTATGAAGGTTTTCTTCCTTCCTTTCGCCTTCGAACATTCGCGTCGTTGTTCGTGGGGTTAAACATGTGAGCGGACAAACATGCTTTCATTGTCAAAGATTGGATGAAGGTGTTCATTGTAACCATAACCTAAAGTCAAATACATTGAGTTAAAACTAAACTACGTAGTTTTAACTCGTTACAACTAAAACGATATATTTCTTCTAAAAATTTAAATTTAAATTAATGAATCCGTTCATAGTTTTGATACAAAAGCATTTCAAAATGAAGTCATTTAAATTGGGTTACAACATGACCATGAGTGTTGTATATTATAAGCAGCCCGTCAAGAGTTTAATTCTTGATAAGTGATGAAGCATGAAGCATTGAGGTGAATTTAAAGTTTACATGATGAGATGTAGATCATGTCACTTACAACCAATTCAGAATTGGATTGATTGACAAACTACGATTAAAATGATGATTATTAATTAAATTGAATGTCTAAACCTTCTCAAAGTGGTATAAATTTGCTTCTATGTAATTTGTTGTTGATCATCATACATCATAAATATATCAGATGGAATTTTTCAAACTCGTTAAATTTTAGGGTTTAGGTTACTGTAAAGCTTTCAAAAGCTTCTTAGAGTCAATGTGAATCAGCATTAGTCGACCTTCAGTCCTTCACCATCAGCCAACATGCCCTTGGTCTCAAAATGAGCAAACTCTTTCATATCCTTATTGGCGGACCCGACCCAGAGGGGAGGGCAAGAGAAGCGGTCGCCCAGGGCTCATTCTTTTTAAGGGGTCTATTATTATTTCTTTTGCTAAAAATCTAGTATATAGAATGTGGGTGATGGAGTGGTTAGGTGATTGTTTTGCTTTGTAATACGCTTGAGTTTTGAAAAAAAAATCACTGAGATAAAAAAAAGTCTAATAAAATAGCCCCAATTTTGTTTTCGCTCGGGACCCCTAAATTCTCAGGACGGACCCTGCTTATTGGTCTTAGAACTGATGTCCCATGTAACCAACCTAAAGTCCTATACACACATTGCACTATACCTCATACCAAAATTGTGGTGCAATTCCCACATGATTGATTTGATGTGATGATCATATAGTTTGCTTCTAGAAACCACCACATTTATGATTTATAAATATATGTTGTTGCATTTGCATTCATTGCTGATTGCTGTTCCAACCAAACACTCACTTTAGATTGCTTGTGGGGATCCTCTGACCTATATACATTCATGCTGGATTTGAAATGAGCTGAAACTTGCAAGAGACCATCAGAGTTGCATAACCCATAAAAAGGACTTCCACTTGTTTTGGCAGGAAAGTCCATCACTATCTTGACTAAACAATTAACTTAAACACAACACACAATCACACTCAAAATGGTGTTGTTTTTAGTATAGAAATGCCTTGTCAAATACTCAATTAAATAAATAATAAAAGAGGTGATAATATATCATGTGTAAAAAACATAACCTTCACAAAAAATGTGAGATTGAGATTGTCTTTCTTCTTTAAAAAAACAAAGCATGGACTAGGTGTCCTTGCATTTTGGATTCTAACAACATCCTATTTTTCTAGATTAGATCTACTGCTACTGCATATATTATTTAATAATATAATATTATTTTTCATTTTATATACCATTTTTTTTATATATCATTTTATATACCATTTTAACAAGACTAATCTTTGCAACTTCCTTAATCAATTACCAACTTATAATATTTATATTTATTTAGTACAATTGACAAACATGTAGATGCTGACAACTCACTCCCAATACTAAAATACTCCACACTTCTGAGATTTCACACACATCATTGTATTAACTTCTTCTCACATTTCTTCACTCTTTCTTCATATATCAAATACTCAACCTCCTTGACTTTCTTCAACTCATCTTTTCCATCACACTTCACATTAAATACCCTAAACAATCTCTGAGATCTCTGTCACTCCATCCCACCTCTCTGCATCTTCCTCTCCTTCCATCAATCCTGAATCATCCTTAAATGGGTCTTTGAGTTCCTACATCAAAGTCCAAACAAAGGCCAAGCTTTCTTGCAACTCAAGCAGCTATGGATTCACTCACAAACCATCTCTATGTATACATACATCAATCTTCTTCACAAGCTCCATCATCTTCTTCTTCTTCTTCATCATCTTCGCATTCTTCGTCCTTGACGAACTTTCCGATCATAGCAATAGCTGTGATTGGAATCCTAGCAACAGCATTTTTGTTAGTCTCATACTACATCATTGTCATCAAATGCTGCCTCAATCTACATACAGTCTCAATAAACCAAGATACTGAAAATGCACTGATGATGCACTCTCCTGCTAGGCTACAACAGCCTAAAGGCGGCTTAGACCAATCAGCCATAAACTCTATCCCCATTATAGAGTTCAAGAAGGCGGAAAGCGAGTCACAAGAGCCAGAGTGTTCTGTATGCTTAGGTGAGTTTCAAGTGAGTGAGAAGTTAAGATGCTTGCAAGACTGCAGTCACTTGTTTCATATGGATTGCATTGATGTTTGGCTTCAAAACAATGTGAATTGCCCACTTTGTAGAACAAGCATTTCATACACAAATCCATCAACAAGACCTACTAGACAAGATTTAACAACAGCAGAGACAACAACATGTGTAAACTCAGATTTTGTAGTTATAGAAATCCAGCCACAACAGCTACAGCTAGAAGATCCTCTTCCACACGTGCCGAGAAAGCTGGAACAAAGAGACACACCTAAGAAACTGAAAAGGATTAAGCACCAAATGCTTAGCATGGGAGATGAGTGCATTGATGTGAGATCAATACAAGATGATGCATTCAAGATCCAACCCATAAGGAGATCAATATCAATGGATTCGTCAAACGATCCGCAGCTTTACTCGATGGTGCAAGATGTGTTGCATCATCAAATGAAACATAGCATTGTAAGTGATCAAGGATGTTCTAGCAGTAGATTTAAGAGGACATTTTTCTCATTTGGGAGTGGAAGAGGTTGCAAAAGTAGTGAAGTGTTGCATACTCATGTCCAACCTTAAATATGTTTTTCTTGCTTTTTTGATTTTATTGAAGTGTGGTTAATTTTATTGAAATTGTTTGAGAAAAATGATTTGATTAATCTTGAGTAAAAATAGAGAGGGAAATTATATTTTTGTGAGACGGAAGAATTAATTTTAAATGTTAATTTGATTAATTTGACATTTGAAATTAAATTAATTTTTAATTAAATAGGGTGATTAAAATTGCAAAAAACATGTGACGGTTGATTTGACAGTTATTTTGAATATAAATCTCAGTCAAATTATTAATAATTACTCTCACAAATATATAATCATTCTTCTTAATTTTTCCCAATTAATTTTTAATATGCATTTGAATACCGACCAAACCTATACCCAATAAATAAACATGTTTGAGACAAACTGAATAACATTAATGTTTGGTGCTTTGAAGGAGTTTTGTGGTCAAATGTATTGGTGATTTTCACAGGCTGTACAAATAATTAACTTAATGAAATCATTTAAATATAATAATGTGTACAAATCCCAACAAAAACTACCTAACAATAACAATTGGTCAGCTTACATCCACTCTCTGTGTATTTTAAATACAAATAATATATGAACATATGTCCAGTTGTGTACAGCAAACAATTAGTCAACCCTTAACTAAAGTCAAAGTGCAGAAGTAAATAAATTTATATTCTAAAATAATTGTGACATTCACTGTTATTTACTGGAGTAGTAGTATATTTTCATTCCAGTTAATTTTATTTTGGTTTTTTACAAGAGCAGTGCTTATAATATCGATAATTGATGCTAATCGGAAGGTATTTTAATCAAAATAATTTTCATTTTAAGGTTTGAAGATAATTTGGTAATTTTAACTTAAAATTTTTAAATTTTCAGGTTGCCCTCGAATTCTGCAGAACCTAAAAACAATCATTTGTAAGCACCAATTTGGATTTTCTCTTTTGACAATACAAAGCAAATCAACCTGTTTTTTTGGTGAAGAAGGAACCCTGTACTTCGAATAAACCTCCTTGATACTTTAAATTAAGTGAATTGCTTCAACAGAGGTTCAAACTTGATTAATTATCCAATATAATTTACTTGCTTATTACTTGACTATCTATTGTAAGGGGAGCAAATCAACCTATTGACGTATTGTAAATAATACACAGGCATTTTTTGAGATTAGTTTACTCACTGTTAGATGAGATTTGTTTGCTTGAAATCGAAGTAACAAATCCATATCCAACCCTATTTCAACAAATTTAACATTTAATTTTAGTAAACAAAATCCAAAAATAGACTTGCATTGACCGTCCAACACCGGCCTCCATTTCCACAGTAGGCACAATCGTCGATGTTAATGACAAGAAAAAGAGGATGCCCTTTGACCAGTCTTAACTTACTCATATTGCTTTCTGTTTTTGTTCTGCTTTTTTTATTTCAATACGTATTAAATGATTTAAAATGAAAAAATACATTCAATAAAGTATGAGTAAAGATCAGGTGAAAAGTACATTTAGGTTATAAAATACAAATAGATCTGAACCGTTAAATAATCAGATCGGACGGTTATTAATTCGGGGGTCGAAATACAATTAAATGAAATATTAAATATAACATTATTATTTCAAAAACTCAGAAAGGGTAAATTAGTCCCAAAATATATCAAAGAATCAGACGGTTTTGATCTTTGTTTCCGAAAATCTCGCTCCTCGTATCTTTGAACACAAATTAGAGAATAGGTGTCAATTATAACTATTGACAGCGAATGCAAAGTGGTTGAAACCTGAAAGACTACCTCAAAAAACACATCAGCAATCTCCGGATCCAAAACCCTAACCGCTTCCATCTTATCCACACTACTACCAACACTTCCTACAAACAGAAGATACGCCATCATCCAATACTCGACACTATGCTGCTTCTTCAACCCTGACGTCATCGGCCATCCCCAGATCCAGCTCAACTGCGTCTTGAAAGTGGAGATTAGACATCGAAATCATACCAATCAACCCACCTTCCACCACAGCACTAACTATCGGATTAGCCGTTGGTATCCCATCACTCGTCATCGCCGCTTCAGCCTTCATCATACTTTTCATGTACAAAAAGAATCGTAAATTGAAACAATCTAGTGGAGAGAACGTGCCGGAGAGGGTGAGGAGGATGCCGGGGATGCCGAGAGAGTTTAGGTATAAAGATTTAAAAAAGGCGACTGGGAATTTTGATGAGCGTATGGTGTTAGGGCAAGGTGGATATGGGACAGATTACAAGGGTGTTTTGAGGAATGATTTTGCTATATAATATGATTCATGATTTGGTAGGGTATGATTCATGATTTGGTAGGGTATGATTCATGAATCATAGTATAGCAAATTATGAATCATCGATGATTCATAATTTGCTATACTATGATTCGTGATTTGCTATAATATGATTCATGGATCATACACTATTACAAACTTAAATTGCACAAATTTTGGACTTAACCCTCATAATTGACGACCATACTGTATAACATAATGTAACTTTTGAATCATATCATCTAGTCATGATTTGCTCCGACATGATTCATAATTTGCTATCATATGATTCATGAATCATATCCTACCAAATCATGGATCATATTATATAGCAGAAAGTGGTTGGTACTTGGTATTATAAATTACTAATTGAATACTTGAAATTGATAGGAAAAATGTTTAATAATTTTTTCACGTAACTTTAAAAAAACCACATTCACATCAAAACATTGAATGTAGATTTTCCATATCATAAAATTAAATGTCGGTTCCTTAAAATAAGGGATTGATATTAATGAGTATATTTGAAAAATATATTATGCATTGTATTTCCATTATTGCCCTTTTGTAATTTTTTGTATTAATTAATATTCTTTAATTATAACCGTTGATTGAAATCAAATGAGTGGTTTAGATTTGTTTGCATTTTATAACCAAACTAGCACTTTTCATTTGATCCATTCTCATAAAGTATTATACTTATAGTTTCTATTCAACAAATAATTAGCTAATTTTTCTTCAAAATTTCTTCTGAGTTTTTGGTGAGATCCAGATTTGGAACAAACAAAGTTCTTTTCCAAGGATTGATTATATGTATTGCTTCTTCCGTCCTATTATTTTTTTATATAATAATGAAACGAGAAAAAAATAGATCAGAACGAATACTTAACTACAATAAGCTTTAAAACTTTTGTGTAATGCAATTTGTTCCTCTTAATTTTTTGACCTAACAAACATAAAAATAAAACCAACATGCAATGATAATCTGTGTGATTTCGTGGCATATTAATTTTAATAGTTAACTTGAAATTTTTAACAATTACAGTATAATTTAAACTAAATACAAGTAATTTGAGCCATTATATTTATTAAATCTAATTAATCGTATTTGATATTGTTTATAAGAAGTTAGAGTGAGACATCATAATCTATACGAAACATTTAATGAAACATTATTCAATCGTTTATTTTTATTAATTTTCAAAATTAGTTAAAAGCAGATCTAATCAGACTCGTTACTTATTCCAAACATATATAAATAGAGTGCAGTTTTTATGCGACCTCAAGTGCATAGATATTAGATGTATTTTTATTTTTTTCATTGTTTGCACTTTTAACGGATTAGTTTGCATATTTTAACTTCGTTTTATGTACTTGGACTATATCACTAAAGACAAAATATTTAAAAATGTGATTTTTTGAATCGTTGTACCAAATTGATTCAAAGGTGAGATAGGGGTTTCATAAACCCCACTCTGTATAAATAATCTTCAACGCCCCTTCATTTCAGCAATTTCCAGTTTGCACAAAAATCAAAATGGCGACTATCAGATCAACAAAAAGGCAGCGGCCAGAGGAGTCAGTTAAGGAGGAGAGCGTCTTCTTCAATCAACATCGAGCCACCAGCCAAGGAGTGGAACGTCGCTATCTCTCTTTTGTCTCCACTAAACTCTCCAGTTGACAGATCCATCGACTTGAAACAGCAACACAAGAGCAGCAACAGCAGCAATCAGCTTGCAAGAATGGAAAGCGACAAGCCACAGTTACAACCTTTAGTGTTCCAAAAGTGGTTGCATCCTGCTGCTCCCTTTGGTTATGAATCCACTACCACTTCTTATATATATTAGGTTTTAAAGCTCTCTAATTTTAAATAAGTTTTGTTGGTTCGTTACGGTTAGCTTGGTTCACTTCTGGACACTTGTGAACACGTCCTCAAGTGTGAACGTGTCCTCGAGATCAAGTAGCACAGCGGAAATAATAAACAATAATAGTAAGTGAACAGTAGGCACGCGTACTCAATGATGTATAGTGGAAACCCGCACCTCTTGTGCTAACAGGTGAAAACCACTACCTTTCCGGAGTCGACCAGAAAGGATTTCTCAACTAGTACAATTGATTACTTTTGTTCTTCCCTAGTACAATTGTCTACAACTAGTACTTTTACTTTTGTTCTTCCCTAGTACAATTGTCTACAACTAGTACAGCCGACAACTACCACAGTATGCCCGGAACTCAGCTTGTAACAACTACGTCAAGCAACTCAAACCAACCTCAGAATTGTCCTACCGATACGCTGATCTTCTAGCTATACGGAATCCACCACTCGCTTACCCTGAGCGAAATATAGCCTCGAACAATCACGCAATATAACCCGACTTTATTTGCTCTTTTTGATTGACCGACTTGTCATGATGAAAGATTTCTCGTTCTATTTATATTGATCACCAAAACCCTAGCCATTGCACCTCCTAAAATCTCTCACTGCCATAAGAGAGAAAATAACAAGATTATCTTTAAATATAATATTATCAAATAATATATTTAAAAATCAGTTAGGGCAACTTCATCTTAAATACAATATATTTAAAATTTGGTTAATATGGCAATCATTTTCAAAAATATCTTCTAATCAATTATGTTTCTAAAATATAAAATATTCTAAAAACTTATTGATTATCAGAATATTTCTGATATATCCTGCTGTCACGTCAGCACGCCCTCGTGCAGTCTGTAGACCCGTCCACAGACAATTTTTACCAAATCTGTTTTATTTACAAATCTGCATATTTCCAAATCCTGCATTTGTCAAGGAATATTAGATAAGTGTTTTCAACATCAAAACTGAGACCATGTCAAGGACACGTCCGTGTCAAGGGACACGTCCCCAACAGGTTTGTACGTATCAGAATTGTTTGAATGTGTTTGTATAGAAATGTTGATTTTATATAGAGTTTTTTGCCGAAAACCATCCGTCCAATAGGCCAATTTGAGCGAAACCACCCCTCCAACTTTTTTTTAAAATAACCACCATTCAATTCAAATTTCATTTAGTTCAATTACCTCATCACTGTTCCGTTACTATTTTCGTTAGATTTAACTGTTGACTATGTTGACCACTCATTAATTCTTAATTATATGATTATATAACCTTAATTAACTCTTTAATATAAATTAACTCATAAATAAATTAATTCCTAAACAAAGCTAACTCAAATTATATATTAAATAATCCAAATTAATTATTCAATTGACCCTTAAAATTAAATTAATCTTTAAACTAAAATAATCCTTAAACTAAATTAAACACTATATCCCTAAAATAGAATAACCCCAAATTATATTTACATAATTAAACTTAAACTTCCTAATTAATCTTTAAATTCAATTAACTTTTGAATTAAAATAAGAATAAACTAAACCAATCCCAAATCAAAATTATATAATAAGATAATACTAATTAATTATTCAATTAAATTTTAAATTAAATTTTAAATTTTTTATTCCTAAACTAAAGTAACCCAAAATTTAATTATAAAATTTAATAATTTTAATTTATTCTTCAAATAAAACTTAAATTTATATGAATTCTTAATACCCCTAAACTAAATTTATCCCAAATCATAATTATGTAGTTAAATATATCACAAAGTGAAGGGGTTAAATTTAATCACGGAATTAATCAAGATTATTTATTTAATTATGATTATGTATTTAATTAGGGTTATAAAGAGTAATTTATCTATAATTATGGATTAAGGGATGGTCAAAATAGTCAACGGTTAAATCTAACGGAAATGGTAACGGAACAGTGAAGGGGTGGCTCAACTAAATGAAACTTGAATTGAAGGGTGATTATTTTTTAAAAAAAGTTGAAGGGGTGGTTTCTTTCAAATTGGCCTATTGGACTGATGGTTTTCGGCAAAAAACCCTTTTATATATTGCCGTGTTTCGCAACATCTGTGTAACATGGTTGAAATCAAACCTTGTTTCTCATTTGGGCACAGTTGCAGAACTAGGCAGTTATTTTGAAGGCGAGACGTAATGTAAGGGCATTGCTTGACTTCTTGTTATTTTGAATTTTGGGGATTTCCGGAATCTCTACGTTCCAACTTCCATTTATACTTTTTTTCTGATATGTACTTGTCTTGTTATGTTTGTGTTCATGGGATTACACACATTTGTGTCATGAGTGAACATTAAGGCGAAGCACAACCAACATGCTGCCCCCATCACCTACTTTTGTCTAGGGTTGTATAAATTCCACCTTGACTTGGAAAAAGTTGAAAAGAAGTCATGAAGTTCTTCCTTATCGGAAGTGTTCTAATAACGTATCATGATACACATTACACAATTAAAGCACTTTTGAAAATCATCAAGAAATGTGGCGCTCAAGATAGATAGAGCAGTCAACAGAATAAAATGCAACTGTTTTTTCCACATCAGTCCAACTAAGGAATAATATCCTCTCTTTTACAAAATAGAGTTGCTAGCTAGGACCATCTAACGTCGGAAAGATAAAATTGTCTTTCAGTCTATGAAGAAAATAAAGAAAGGGTGAGGGTATTTTTGGTACGAATAAAAGTTAACTAACGAAAATATCCTCGGATATTACTGTTCTCAGTTTTCAAAGATGGGTATTATTGTAATTTGGGTAATCAATACACACCGATTACAGATACACATTAGGAACTATTCCTCGGTCAAATTCTATCTTGTATGCATCATTGTTCCTTGGCCAAATTGTAGATCCAAGAAATCCAAGTAACTATTTAAGCATGAGTTTATAGAAATTACGCAAGCATTATTCACGCACAGTGATAGCTTAATAGCCGACAATTAAATTTTATTAAATCCAAAATTTAGATAATACGTAACCTTTGCACAATCCGAGAAGCCTCAGTTATGTATAGGAAACATTGCTCAAAACAGGCAGAATTTAAAGCTCAACGAACGCACGCATGGTCTTGTTCCATAATTCTTCTGCTTCTTCCTCAACATTGAATATACCATTTTTAAATGAAGTACCATAAACGAAGCAAACTACAGATAGATCTGGCCGAATTAAATTGCTTTCAATTTTGAAACACAACACAACTGTAATCATAAAAATGAAACAGATGCATACATCACTGGCAAAACTATGAAATTCTTCGTCATATTTAGTATGTTGATATATACTACAATCAAATAGTTTTTTTGGATCAAAATAAACAATAACATGTTCTACTAGAAGCAAAACAATTAATCTCTAAAGTGGGAGGAGATATCAAATCTCAATTGTATTCCATCCATTTCAGCTCCTGTTATTGCATTTCTCCATGGATATTCTTGGGGCTGAAATTTGGGAAGTAAGTTTTATTGTTACGGGTCTCGATAAATGTACAATTTGTATTAAACCGAATGAGCTTGAATTGAATTTACTTGCAGGCATTTGTGACAAACCTAGTCCAATTGCTTCTGACCCTTTCATGATGCGCAAGCGCTTGCATGAATTCACAAACATTCTGCACATAATGTTCGTATACGTGATCATCATCTGATTAATATGATACGTTGACTTGTAGGTTTAAGACATGAGTAATATTGTTGGATTGATTATTGAAACTTACTCCCATGGAACATCTCCAACAAGCATCCAGTCGCCGTCTTTGTCTTCATAAGACGGCACATACTCAGAGCTGTTCAGCAAATCCATAAGCTTCCCCTCATTCATGAAGTTGATCATCCCTGTCCCGCAGTTACCTTCACACAAAAACATACTTTTTCGATCAAAATCGCTAAATAATTATCAATAAGAAAGAAAAAAGTTTCACTAATCTGGCCGCGAAGACAATTTAATGGAATTTTGTATGCAAAAAATTAACATACTCATGGTAAAGGAGCTGAACATCTTGGCCAAGGCATCAGAAAGTTCTTGGTAGCTATTGTACACCTTCAGATCAACTTTGCGCAAGTAGGGCGCACCGTCCATGGAGACCTTCACAAATGCAGCTGCTGCCACATTGCTAGAAATGTTGGTGCTACTGCTACTAATCTCCTCTCCAGCAGGGGTACTCTTTTGAGTCATGGCATTCTTCCTGTATGATCTTACAGGCGGCCATCCCACAATTTGCGCCCTACGAACATGAAAATCATACGTCTATTTTAGAAACTGATTCATCTACAATTGAGTATGCACAATTGTCAAATATAAATTCCCACATCATATAAAAATAAAGAACTAATTATTACTTCTAAAAAGCTTAAAAATATTAAGGAAAATACTTTGGTGCAGGTTTGGATGTGAAATGTTTTGTGATAAACAAGGGCTGATCATCTGTAGAGGTGTTGGTTTTCACAGGTGTAATGGTCTTGTTCAGTAGATCAAATGTGACAACAGATTCATCGTCCTGATCGGTGGTTTCTGAAAAAACCCGCTTGTTGCTGGTTGTTTTTAGTACTGAAGCAGCACCGGGGAGAGCCAGACAGAGCTCTGTCTCCTTCAAATTCTCCATGATGAGATGAGTTTTTGGGTTTTTGAGATCTTGAGAATATTGCTTAGCGAGAGAATGAGAGACAAGATGGTGGGATGAATTTATAAAAATTGGGAATGTGAATTCTTATAAATTTTAATTTATTGAGTTGTAAATAATATATGGGTTTATGTATATCAATCAGTGGGGACTTGTCGGGTGGTGGGGGGTAAAAAGGACAATTTATATTAATTGACTTTCATATTTATTGCATGATTATATTAATTTAAAATGTAATTTATTAGTATGACTGTTCTTAATGAACAGAGTTAACATGATTAATAAACAGTCAAACATGTGTCATGCATCAAATTTACTTTATTGATTTATGTTTTTTCATATAAATTATAATATATAGAGATGAAATGATTTAATCTCAACATTTTAAAATATAATCACTTTTCATACATGTGTCACTATCCGCCATATTGAGGTCACATTCATGAAATTATAAATATGAACAAATCATTTATGAATTTCCACGTTTTTGTGGATTCGAATTTGATGCTAAACTAATATTTGTTATGAGTATCAAAACGATATCATTTGTATGTTTGATAACATAGTTTTGTTTGAACCCCTGATTAAACTACATAATTTTTACGATAATTAATGACTCGATCACGCATTTTCTCTTTCTCATTTAATTTCCTCTACATATCAAGATCAACCTTGTATAAACCAACAAACAAGACTTTCATTTTAGTTGGAGTTTCGTTTAAAATGGCAAACCAAAATGAACAAAGTACTTGATTTTTTTTGCAATTGTTAAAATCGATCATTATCAAACTAGAAGTATTTAAATTGATGGTAATTTAATATATAAAAATATGTTCCTTATGCTGGTTCATAAATGGACAGTGGGATCCCCATAGTGGGGGCTTGACTGCCCTTTACAAGGCACATGTTTAAAATACAATATTATGACTTTAATCAAATATAATTTTACGTACTAATTATGTTTCATGATTGATTAAATAATTATTCTGACTAGTCCACATTTAGCTAGCTTTCTTTTTACGTAATTAGAGCATTTCTTCTTTCTTAAAATAATTCGATTTTTCGAAATTAGTCAGCGGACAAAAATGTATCTCAATAATTATCGGCTGTTTTTATACCGAAATTAAATTGTGGTATGTAACAGCAAGACGTAAAATAAAAATATTATGGTTATGAAGATAAATAGTTTATAAATAGATTAATAAATGACAATGTTTAATTTAGGATTTTCTATTTGAAAAGTAAATAATGTGTAAATAGAACACAATAATTTTTAAATGAATAATTGACGTATAAATAATATTAAATTGTAATTGACGTATTCATAATATTAAATTATAGGATTAAATTCTAGTAAGACGTAGATATATACCAGAGAAGTCGAGTTAGGCAGATGCATGCACATATGGTGCAAAAGCGTCGATCGTGGAGGGAAGAACAACAGCACGATAAAAAATGCAGAGTGGGTACACATAGACGACGATCTATCCATGTGAGGATTGAATCACAGGTGCAGTGGAGAACAAACAAGAAGCTTTGCAATGAATGTTGCTGTCTGAGATAGAGACTACAAAAACATGCTTTTGCAACAAATTAAGGTTCATTGAATCGCAGACATTGAGTTAAAGCTTGCTTGAAAAGCGTAGTGTGTTTCACACACAAGTGTGGGGAATTCATTAGTACGTACGGCCGATCTGAGATTTGAAATAAGCCAGTTATGCATGTCGATATCAATCCAATAAGTCGGTATGAAACTTGATGTAGCAAAAACTTTAAGGAATTCGTAAGTAACAAATTTTAAAAATAAAATCGTAAAATACACTACCATAATTGGTAATACATGTTGAGTAATACAAAAGAGGTCAGCTGACAATTTGTGCCAAATCGACTGGTTCAATATAAACTGTTAAATATTGAAAAATAAGAATGTACTCCCTTTTTTCAAAATCGTTAGTTACAAAGAATAAGTTAACTATAAATATCAAAAGAACTACTACAATTCTATCTAAAAAAGTATTTGGGTTTTCACACAAATGCCTTGCGATAAATGAAATCGTTAATAAAAACTAAACATGCAAATGTGGAAGAATTAGTTGATGGATGTTCATGTGGAGGTGGAGCCATTTCAAGACTTGGAGCAAAGATTCATCATGTCTTGACAATGCCTCTCTTTTAATACAAAAGCAACCAACATTTGCTGCCTCGTACTTGCTACCGACAACATTGGCTAGCCAGCAACACAACCTTGAGCCTTGACTCCCACCATGTAGTAGTTTATCCTATAAATAATATCCCACAAAATATCAAAAGATATGTAACAGGGTATGAACCGAATATCAATGCGCATACATTTTACCCACTAAGTTCTATTAAGTCATATAATTTTAGTTTTCAAGACTGCAACATTTTGTCCTGATGATGTTAATTTCCGGTATTATGGTTTGACGCCGTTTCGTTTGCACTATACTCCACTGTCAATCCACATCATTGGTTCAGTTATTTGAACTGGCCGGTTCACTGACGTTCCGTTTGAACCAATGTCTTTTAGTCCATGCTTGATTCTCCTTCGAGACTATCTGTTTTGAACTTCAAGGTCGTCACCTTTTCATTATCACTAGGGGTGTCAGTGAGCCGAGCGTTCGTGAGCTACTCGCGAGCAAGCTCGGTCAAAACTTGACTCGATAATAAACAAGCCGAGCTTGAGCATAGTTTCTCAGCTCGATTAATAAACAAGCCGAACATGAACAAAGGGGTGCTCGGCTCGTTTATGTTCGTGAACTGCTCGTTTACCTGCTCGATTAAGGCTCGATTATATGTTCGATTAGAGCTTGTTTACATACTCGATTAGTACTAATTTATTTTTTCAATTAAATTAATCACATACTTATATGATTATGAATTAATAGAACGGCTGACCTAACCTATATGTATTGAGAATTCATGTAGTTGGTAATAGTTAATAGAGTAGCTTGTTTATCTGAATTCGAGCAGCACGTTTCCAAGCTTATGATTGATAAAAAAATAAAAAACTAATCAAGCCGAGCTCGAGCAAGATTTATTAAGGCTCGTCGAGCTCGAGCTCGAGCAGCATGATAATCAGACGAGCCGAGCTTGAACATGTCGATGCTCGGCTCGGCTCGGCTCGTTTACACCCCTAATTATCACTGCGTTCTCGGAAGTTGGTCTTCATGGTCGTACTTTAATTTTCAGTCCATTTTTTCACATATTTTTTAGTACGTATCGAGGCAAAGTACTCGATTTAGTTATTCGATTTTCTTTCATTATGTTTAGACTAGATTGAGTCAAACTAACTTCAGTTAGCCTCTAAATCATTTAGTTGTACATGGCCTTTGGCTTTCCATCAAAAAAACTATATTTGAGACTCGGAGACAATGATGACGTGGAAGAAAGTACACGTGGATAGTGTTTGATGACGTGTCGACACGTCGGATTCCAGCGTGGAAGGGACAAGACAACGCGACGATTGTTTTTTCGCACTTTACTTCTTGAATGGGGAGAAGAGAACCAAATCCCCCAATCTCTCTAATCGCCAAAATCGATCTGTCAGACGATTTTTTCCGAGAGCGATACTTGCGTGGATCTTTGGAATTCTTAATCGTTCGTTGAAACCCTCGATCGAATCTTTGGTAAAGTTCCGATCTTGCATCTGCTTGTTTAGGGTTTGGGCATGACCCGATCTTTTAAATTTGTGTATTTTGGGGATGAGCCCCTATTAAAAAACCCTAGTTATGAAATTGGTGGTGATGCTATTTGTACGTGGTTGGTGTTTTTATGTGTGATGGATAAAGTTTTCTTTTTTGGGTGTGAATTGATGAGTTTGGGGTGTTTGTGTAGATTGGAGGAGATGGGGGCGTTGATGTCAAGATTGTGGTTTGTGTTGTTTCCTGCGAAAGAGTATAAGATTGTGGTTGTGGGATTGGACAATGCTGGGAAGACTACAACCCTTTATAAGTTGCATTTAGGGGAGGTTGTGACCACTCATCCTACTGTTGGAAGCAATGTGGAGGAGCTGGTGTACAAGAACATTCGGTTTGAGGTGAGACGTTATTCTTATATCAGGGTTTACTTTGTTCTTTGTTTTTGAGTTTCTGTTGGATAGATAGCAACTTGTTTCTTGTAGTTTTTATGATTCCTATTGCTAGTCTGTTTGAAATCTTTAGTGAAGCGGTTGCTTGAGAAGCAGATATGTTTGATTTTATGTGTATGAGATCCTTGTAGTAGTTAAGTGCCGTTAGTTGTTGCTTTGGTGAAATACCATCAAGATACTTTTCAAGTGATGCCATATGGGAACGATTTATATTCTTAGTTAATCATTGAGTCGAAGTAGGGAAATGCGGAAGTGCTTGTAAATCTCAGGCAGATTTGCAGTAGGGTCTATTGTACTCTAAATAATCGATATTTTTACAGCTGAATTGCGTTATATCATAGATATTAGTAGTTTGTTGCTTAAATTGACAGGCTAGGAATGTTTTGCTGAACATGATTGGTATACCAAAATAGTTATTTGCTATGTCATTTTATGTTCCTTGCAGTACTAAGATGTAATACGTGTTGCCAGAAGATAAATAGATTAATGTAATTGTGCGCCGTTATTATCTTTTTTACTCACAGATTTTGTGTTAGCATATTTAAAACGTTGTCACGTTGGTTCAAATCGTATATGCTAGATTCGATGTAAAGCAATGTGACTGCACCCAGTAATGTGTACGAAACCTCAGTTTAATCTCAGAATTATGTTTAACTGGAATGTTAATCACGGCATTCATTGTTTTGTCTGCATTTCTGAAACAGTTCCAAATTATGTTTTTACTAGCCACTGTCTTTTTGTTTTCACCTGCCATGATCAGAATTTTTCCGTCTATGTTTTTATCATTCCCTCACTTGCAAACTTACTTTTTCAACACAGGTCTGGGACCTTGGTGGGCAAGACAGACTCCGCACATCATGGGCCACCTACTTTCGCGGTACTCACGCTGTCATAGTTGTTATTGACAGCACAGACAGAGCCAGGATCACCATCATGAAGGATGAACTCTTTCGCATTCTCCAACATGATGATCTCCAAAACTCCATCATTCTAGTATTTGCAAACAAACAAGATCTCAAGGATGCAATGAAGCCAGCTGAGATCACAGACGCCCTTTCCCTTCATAGCATCAAAAATCACGACTGGCACATCCAAGCATGCAGTGCACTCACTGGCGATGGCCTCTATGATGGATTGGGGTGGATTGCACAGCGTGTCTCTGGCACACCACCAAGCTGATGGCAAATGTGAATCTCAGCCACACCAAAATTGACAAAGGTTCTTGTATTTTGTTATCGCTTATTTCATCAGCAATGAATAGCAACACATTTATATACAGTTCAAACTTTACATAAAGGAATCTTAATCTATCTAATATTCCCAGTGCTAGATGTTTTTTTAATTCGAAACCCATGTAAATTTGAACAGAAATTAACTGTCAAATTGCCCATCTTCCATCTTTGTGTTTTAAGCATGGAGGGTATTATTGTCCAATTACCCATAAGTTGGCACCGACGTGCCGTGTCGGTAGCTTCGCTCTTAGTAAATTTATAGCGTCTAAATGATTGATTTTAACACGTTAGCACAAACATAATGAATAATGATTCAAATGCTCAAGAGATTTGTGTGATGAAATTTACTCCGAATAAAAAAGGAACATTTCAAATTTCCATCAACACTAACAGAATTTAATGTGTATAAGAAAAAAATGTCTAAAACGTAACAAAATTTGTGTGTAAGAATTCAGATCTCAAGGACATTAAAGTTTTGTAATACATAAAGACAACATCTCAATCGTTGGTTTTGATTTATCTGACGGTTAAGATTAAATTAATTTTGAATTAAAATAAGTGATTGAATTGGCAAAATACACCAGCGGTTGAGAATGACGGTTATCAATATCAATGAATAAATAGAAATCACCGGTTGAGATGATGTCCTACCGTCTCACAATTTTTATTTTATTTTTTTAGAAATTAATCCGTGTTTGTAATTTTATAGTCTTTTATTACCAATATTTTCAATTTATATAGTACATTTTCTCAAAAGTTGTTTACTTGTTTTACAAAGACATGTCTACAATGACAAAGTACCTTATTAGTTATGTTAGTATTTACATGATACAAAAGTAAAATCTTGAATATATTCCTTTTATTAATTTTTTTTTTTCCTTTTATTAATTATTGCATGCTTATTTTAGGCTATAAAATCAAAATCAAATTGAACCTTTATGCCCAATATTTGAAACAAAATGGAAATGCTGTGCAACAAATCCATTACTCTTTCATGTAAAATGTTTTGAAAGAAAATGGAAAAGATAGCAAAAGTGGGATGCCAACTTTTATTGTTTTCTATTTAAAAACACTAAGGAATAATTTCATAAATGGCACAAAAAATAGGTGATGGCAATCAAAATTACAATCAAGAATGTCTTACTGTGGATTTTTCTTACTGCAAGTTTCTCTATACATTTGCAAGCACAGACTCATCAGGATAAAAGTAGTTGACTTGTTTCATCATTCGGCCAAAATGACTGTACTCATAAAACATGACATGGGACGAGGCAAATTTATCGATATTCACTGTAAATCGAAAGACGATGATCTTGGCGTTCACCGTCTAGAAGTCGATGAATTATATTACTTTTCTTTTTTGCCAAATGACAGTACTTTATTATGGTGCGATGTGAGTTGGGACAGCGGAAAACAAGTTTTTGATGCTTACAAAAGTAAGTATTTCTGGAGATGTTATGATATAAAATGTGATTGTCCATGGAAATTGTTTCCAGATGGGCCATGTTTTTATAATGTGAACACCCAGGCATTTGACATATGCGAGCCTTGGAGAGAATGATTCATGGAAAATTGTGGAGATGGATCCATCAAAAAAAATTATGGAGATGGAATAAGTGAGTTTATTGAATAAAGGCTTTTGTTACGTGAAATCTATTTAAACTTTTTTATTATTTTGGTAGGAGTTTGTGCAGCCATGAATACTGAATGTACTAAGTGTTGTTTATAAAAGTTAATTAAACATGACAATTTGTATAATAAATCATATTCAACGAAACCATCTGTATATTTCAATATCACATTCGATCATTTTTATAAATAGCCTCGTTATCAAATAATCATCTCTGATAACGAAGATGTGGTTAAATGGTAACGAGAGTGACTATAAAGGCGGTGAAGTGAAAACTCATATATTATATTAGTGTTGTATTCTAATAAAAATATTATTATATTAAAAAGTCAATATAATTAACAGAATATTTGACGAGAGTTGTTTTGTAACGATAAACGTTATAAGGATGATCGAATGTAATATTACGTATACAATTGGTTACGTGGAATATGATTTATTATAAAGGTGGGTTATATGTAATTAGGGATTGTTTCATGTGGATCCACCTATTTTGGTGAACTCATGAACCCCTCTTGCATTCGTTGATTGTATTTTTTTGACGCACCAGACTGTGTCAACGCATTAATAAAACGTGTGACTTGCATATGTTTTGCACTTGATATGCACATGACAAATGCAATGACGTGGTGCAATCTGATGCATTAAAAAATGCAATCAACCGATGCAAGATGGAGTTCATAAACAAGTGCAAAACCCTAAAAATAGATGGATCCAAATGATACATTTCCTATATAATTAACCCTAAAAATAAAACCCTAATTGAGGATATTTTGGGTTTCATAAGCACATCGGTGCTTACGGTAATTCCCTTTGCTCAAATAGAGTTTTTTTTAGAATTTTTCTATAAGAATGTACATATCCCAAGAATGTCATAATGTAAGAAAATTATCTAATGCACCAATCTTTTTATGACAATAATATCCCTCCCTACATATAGGGAAGAATCATTCGGAAGACACTAGAGTCAATTAACTTTTATGCATACTTTACTTTTGTTCACATCCTGAAGTCGTTTTGGTATTTCCAACATTCCACAATGAAATTGCCAAAAGTCAACCAAATAACTATAAAAAGAAAGTCGGCAACTTCCAAGCAATACGCTAAAATCAAATTAAGCAAAGAGATTGACAAGGTCACAAAACTTCAAAATAAAAATTTCCATATTCCACTGGAATTCCTTTCGATACAGGTCATTCAAATCAATACTCAAACAATTATTATATCAAAAATCATACCTAAATTAGAAACGAATTAAATGGAATCAAAGGTTGTTTTGTTTATCTATCAAAAATAAAACCAAAGCGCGTCAGGTATTTTATTCAGTTTCACAGCAGCTTCGTTAGAAACATCCTATTATTACTAAATCATATCGGCTAAGAAAACTTAAACACGATAGAATTCCAAGACGATTAGAACCCGTAACGGCTGCCGCCTTTCATATAAATACGCGGCTTCATAAACCGTATAAAAACACATGCATCACAAAACAACACATACATTCTTTTATTCCAACAAGTTATATCCAGCGCAAACCTTCGTTTACGGTCACCTGCATTGCATTGATCTTGTTCTTGTTCTGTTCTTTTGCGGTCTCTTTTGTTTTGGTACAATGTCGACAATACTACAGATTTATGGATGCATTGAGACCCTCCTCAATGCGCCTCCAAATCTAAACAAACCCACCAAGTTATGGAAGTCAGCTTTCGCCACCATCTTCTACTCCAGAGCTTTTATTCCCAAAAATTATCTGTTTCTGAAACAGAGCCAAAAACCTTCTCATCACCTCCACTCCGTTTTGATGTTTTTGATGATGATCACAAGAGTAGGTTAGCCAGAGTTGCCAGAGAGAAAGACATGAAGTTAGTTTCATCACTGGGTGGAGTTGATGGCATTGTTTGCGCTTTGAAGACACGGAAAGATAATGGTCTAGTCGCGGAGGACGTTGCGACTCGGAGGGAAACTTACGGTTCAAATACGTACCAGAAGCCTAAGACTAAAGGCTTCTTTGAGTTTGTGTATGAGGCTTTCCAAGACTTGACTATACTTATTTTGATGGTCTGTGCTGCTCTGTCTCTTGGTTTTGGGATCAAGGAGCATGGGCCTAAAGAAGGATGGTATGATGGCGGGAGCATCTTCGTCGCTGTTTTCCTAGTCATTGCAGTGTCCGCGATCAGTAACTTCAGACAGAGTCGACAGTTTGACAAGCTGTCCAAAGTTAGTAATAATATACAGATTGATGTAGTGAGGAGTGGGAGGAGGCAGCAAGTGTCGATTTTCGATATTGTTGTTGGGGACATTGTGTGTTTGAAGATAGGGATCAGGTTCCGGCGGATGGGTTGCTGGTGGAAGGACACTCTTTACAAGTTGATGAGTCTAGTATGACCGGAGAGAGTGACAATGTGGAGATTGATCACAGTCAGAACCCTTTTCTAATCTCCGGAACGAAGGTTGCGGACGGGTATGGAACAATGCTGGTGACTGCTGTAGGAATGGACACAATGTGGGGCAAGATGATGAGCACGATCAGCCGTGATTCGGGAGAGGAGACGCCACTGCAAGCAAGGCTTAACAAGCTGACATCTTCTATAGGTAAGGCTGGTTTGGCTGTGGCATTTGTTGTATTGGTTGTGTTGCTGGTGAGGTACTTTACAGGGAATACTAAGGATGAGTTTGGGAATGTGGAGTATTTGGGTAGAAGGACTAAATCGGACAATGTAGTGAATGCGGTCGTAGGCATTGTGGCGGCTGCAGTGACTATTGTGGTGGTGGCTATACCTGAAGGGCTGCCGTTGGCTGTGACGCTGACATTGGCGTATTCGATGAAGAAAATGATGGCTGATCAAGCCATGGTGAGGAAGCTTTCTGCTTGTGAGACTATGGGGTCTGCCACAGTCATATGTACTGATAAAACCGGGACTTTGACGTTGAACAAGATGAAGGTGACCAAGTTCTGGCTTGGCCAGGATTGCTGCGACGAGGGTTTGGCTTCAGTAAGTTCTTACATTCTTGAGTTGATCAAGCAAGGTGTCGCGCTGAACACAACTGGGAGTGCATACAAGGCTGATGCAGAGTCTGAGTATGAGTTTTCAGGTAGTCCGACGGAGAAGGCTATCCTTTCTTGGGCTGTGTTGGAGATGTCAATGGACATGGAAGGTTTAAAGAGAGACATTGAGCTTGTCCATGTTGAGGCATTCAATTCTGAGAAAAACGTAGCGGGGTTTTGATCAGGAAGCGCGAAGATGGTACAACTCATGTGCACTGGAAAGGGGCTGCTGAGATGATCTTAGGCATGTGTTCCAGCTACTATGACATGTCAGGGAATGTAAAGGCTTTGGATGGAGCTGAAAGGATGAGGTTTGAGGCCATTATTCAAGGCATGGCTGCTAGTAGTCTTCGCTGCATTGCCTTTGCACATAAACAGGTGAGTCAAGATGAGGCTCAAATCGGAAATGGAGTGAGTAAACAGAAGCTGAAGGAAGAGGGACTTGTTTTACTAGGCCTGGTAGGGATCAAGGACCCATGTCGTCCTGGTGTGAAGGAAGCAGTTGAGGCTTGCCAACATGCTGGAGTAACTGTCAAGATGATCACTGGTGACAATGTCTTCACAGCAAAAGCCATTGCAACTGAGTGTGGTATCTTAAGGCCTGATCAGGACATGAACGGCGCAGTGGTGGAAGGTGTGGAGTTCAGAAACTACACGGACGAGGAAAGAATGGACAAAGTTGAGAGAATCTGTGTCATGGCTAGATCCTCCCCTTTTGACAAGCTGCTAATGGTGCAATGTCTAAAGCAGAAGGGACATGTAGTAGCAGTTACTGGCGACGGACTAATGATGCACCTGCATTGAAGGAAGCCGATATAGGACTCTCCATGGGCATCCAAGGTACAGAAGTAGCAAAAGAAAGCTCAGATATTGTCATCCTCGACGACAATTTTGCATCAGTAGCACAGTGTTGAGCTGGGGCAGATGTGTCTACACCAACATCCAAAAATTCATTCAGTTTCAGCTCACTGTCAACGTCGCAGCGCTTGTAATCAACTTTGTGGCAGCAGTATCAGCAGGGAGGTACCTCTCACAGCAGTGCAGTTGCTATGGGTCAACCTCATTATGGACACGCTCGGCGCACTGGCCTTAGCTACTGAAAGACCCACTAAAGAGTTGATGAACAAGAAACCAGTTGGCCGCACTGAGCCACTGATCACTAACATAATGTGGCGAAACCTCCTTGCTCAATCCTTCTACCAGATCACAATCCTTCTTACCTTACAGTTCAAAGGCCGAGACTTGCTCCAAGTCAGCGAGAAGGTAAAAGACACACTGATATTCAACATCTTCGTCCTGTGTCAAGTATTTAACGAGTTCAACGCTAGGAAGCTGGAGAAGAAGAATGTGTTTGAGGGTATTCATAAAAACAAGCTGTTCCTAGGGATCATTGCGGTGACTTTAATCCTTCAGGTTATTATGGTGGAGTTTCTGAAGAAGTTTGCAGACACTGTGAGGTTGGATTGGGGACAGTGGGGAGCTTGTATAGGTGTGGCAGCAGTTACATGGCCGATCGGTTGGGTCGTGAAGTGCATTCCAGTTTCAGACAAGCCCTTTTTGAGCTATCTGAAATGGAAGAAGAAGAATTAGAGATTACAGTTCATTCACATTCTTTTGCAAATTGTGTTAGTATCATTCATTTATTTCAATATCAGATTCATATTGTAGTGAATAAATATATATAAACATTCTTTTTACATGAGAACTGTGAAAGCCACATTTTAGAAGTTTCAGACAAGTATAATTCCATCTACAAATGTTCCAACATTGCAACCAGCATTAAAACACCCATCACTTTACGTAAACATTAAGAATTCATACCAACGAATTGTGACAATGGTTGCTGATTCTGAACTGCGTGAAGACTTGATTGATACGATTTTAGGGTTTCGGAATTTTGAAGGAAATTTGTGGTCAGGGCATGTAGTGAAAATTATATCAACGGATAGTTGCGTCTAGGGTTTTAGGGTTTCGTATTTTTGAAAATCTACTTCATGTAAAGTTCGATTAATTGCTCTTGTGACATGGATTAGGATCCCATGCTGCCTACAGCATTTTGCAGCCAAACTTAAAACGACGTAGTTTTAAACACTATCAATTAAAACTGCGTCGTTTTGTAAAGGGTTCATTAATCTTGAAATTGGGTTTTAGAAAAACTACGTCGTTTTAAATTACTTCAAGTTAAACTACGTCGTTTTAAGTTTATAATTTAAAATTCAAATTTTGAATATTGGCTGTATATGGCTGTAGGCTGTACGGGATCCGGATCCCTTGTGACATATGTGGTTTGTACAACGGTTACACGATGAATATCTCTTTCTGATCAATCAACTGCTTATATCAATCAACTGCTTGTAAAGAGACGACTCAAGATGTACGTTTCAAATCTTGTACTATCGTTTTACATTTCATTAAATATTAAATATTCATGATGTATTCATATTTTAATGAAATGTAACCACTTTAATCAAAAAAATAATACTATATGAAACAGTGACACTGTCATAATAAATTAGATTATAATAATTTAATTAAACAATAATTAGATTGCATACTTTAGATTTCGAACTATTACAAATTAACAACAGGGGCGCATAGAGAATGTGTTACACTGAATTCATATATTATGATCACACTAAGCACAGGATATGATTCATAAATCAAAAAGCTAAATATTGCCCGCAACTCCCCCATAGTTATATACCTCGTATCCCAAAATTCCTTCCCTGTTTAATCAACCTAAACTCCGTGCCTGCTTTTCCGCTCAGCAGCGAAGGCAAGAAGACTAGATATACCTTGTGTCCACAAATCATATTCCTGTTGGTTTCTGCATTCAAATTCCACAACTCCACGCACTAAGGTCTTTATGCCAAAATATCGTCTATGCTCGCCACCTTCCAGCAAGTGACGCCCCGGCCAGGCAGGCATATCTTGGCACACATCCAGCACAACATCTGAAAAACATAAATACAAGGATATGAGTCAAAGATATTGGAACTTGCAGTCTTTATTCTTTAGCTTTATCAGTTGTATGAGATTTTGCTTTAGTGATCAACTTTAGTCTTTCTCGAATCCCCAAATTGACTAGAAGTCAGACCCACATATTATTCCGAATAATGGAGCAAAAGACAAAGTAATTATCAGAGTAGCAGTCTAAGTTGTGCTCACTCTTTTTCTTTTTTGTGATGGTCCCAGCAACATGCCTGCTCTTCATCTTTAGCATTACCTGCAATAACATGAAGTCTTCTCAAATCCCAGCACATCTTAGATTTTCAATCAAAGACTGCTCAAAGACGGAAAAAGAATAAAGCAGATGCCATTTCATCCCCACACATTTATTTAAATGCCTTAAAGTTTATCCTATAACCCTTTTCACACTGAGGAAACCGTCTTTAGAGAAACAGAACTTCTCATAAAAATCAGAACCCAATCAATGTAAAATGATTCAAAAAGATAAAGTTAGAATTAGTCCTAGTTCACAAGCAAAGGATCAACTCACCTGACCCGTCCTGTGTATGTACACTGATACTATCTTCCAATGGAGATCCCCTGGCATCAATCAAAAACACAAACGATAAGCACTACCAAATTACTAAGTCGTAATGCCACCATAATAATCTTCCCTAAGAATGCATTTATTTAAAATGAACAAAATTATTGTGCAAAGAATGTCTAAATATACCATCTCGTGTTCGTTTAAGAAGTTCAGATCCTCTTGCCAACATTTCCCTGCTGCAAATCCCTAGAAAGTTTTCTTCTTGAGCAAGCTCTCCGCTGTCACTGGTGTTGGACCCTGTACTGTTTAAGCTTACACCAGTTCCAGAATTGAACCCCTTTTCCACTGGTATCACCGCAGCAATGTTCCATACTTCCTTTAATGCCCTGGCCTTCAGGGTGGCCGCGCCACGTAAGGCTGCAGGATACAACCGAGAGTTTCTTGTTAGCAATGCTAACATTGAGGGATGTGAGAATGTATTTGACCGGAACTATTTCAAATTGTATGATTTAGTTAAACAAAACTACAATTTACTAAACAAGAATTGGTACCAGTAGCAGCTGCAGCAGTGAGAGTCATGATATCCCCTGCTGATCTAACATTAACAGCATTGTCAACAACCCAAGCAAGATGCTCCCTCTCAGCTCCCATAGCCTCAGCAGCCTCCACACACTGAGCAGCTACCAGAGTAGCTGCCGAAGCAACAGCCATATCAGTCTTAGCAGTTTGCTGATCTTTGCCAGAGCCAGAAGAAGCAGCAGTAGCAGCAGCTATAGCAGCCACTGCAGCAGCAACAGCTGCTACAGACACAGCAGCATGCAATTGAGCACTGTTAGCCCTCGTCTCTTCTTTCTTCTTCTCCCGTCTATCCTTCAACCACCTCCCCATTGTCTTACCCCCATTCGAAGCTGGCAACGGCACTAACAAACCACCTCTATAACGTGGAGTTACCCGATTGTCGTTCATTCTACCATCCTACACAAGAAAACATCCCAAATTTAAACAAACTCGTAAGAATGCCAGGTCAATACTGATATTAGTGATCATTAATAGAAAACTCGAGCAACCTTGAGAGACCAAGTTAACGAAGAAGCTTAGGCAACAAGTAATAGCTGATTTTTACCATAAATGCTTATCTAAGCTGATCCAGAAACCAAAGTCTACTCTAACAAACCCTAAATACCTCATCTCAACTTACCCCTAAAATAAAATATCACTATTTCCAACAACAAAATCCATCACCGCACAAGAATCCAACCTACTTTAAAACTGTCAGTTTACAACAAACAAGCACGCCAAGGCACCAGTCACATTCTTTCTACGCAATCAAAATTGAAAAACAGCGTGAACAATTACAAGAAACATTAATTATGGTTTTGTCGGATAAAAAAACAAAACAAATATACCATTTGTTTGTAGCAGAACAAGCTCTGTTTCAAGTACAAATTTCCAGAACCCTAATTTTTAAATTACTACAAATAACCTCAACAGAGCGAAATCGGAAGAGAGTAAAACCTTGAGATCGTCGTCGATTTCCAAAGGAGAGCGAGGCGGACTGTCACTAACCGAGTGATTAAGCGGACCACTGCAGTTCGAGAGACGACCAGAGGTCGTATCCGACTGGCACATTATACGTTCCATGATGAGCTGAGAAGTGTCGGAGGAAGCGAAGGAGTAAGGTGTTCCGTATATGCCACTTTCTGAAATGGTATGGTTAAGTTTAAGACTGCCGATTGTTTTCGGTGGAGCTACTGCTTTCGATACTTCTAGAGCTGATAGGCTCCACGTCCGTGAAAGAAACTCCATGTGGTCGAATGGGGTTTCCGGTGACCGGAGCATCTTCGACGGCGATGAGTCGGTGGAAGGTTTTTCCATATTTTGAAAATAGCAGAGTGAAAGTGAAGTGAGACGATTTGTGTTGGAACTTGTTTTATATATAGAGATGTTGGGTTGTTTTAATTGGACCGGTGGATTTAATGGTTGGACCGGAGTTTGGAAATCGAGGAGTCGTGTGTACACGCGCGGGTAATGGGGTGGCGTTTTGGTTGATTTGTACGGCGATTTTGTCGAGTGGTTCTTGTTCTGCGGGTGACACGTGGAAGAGGATGATTGGTGTTGGACACGCGGGTTTTGCTTCACGGTGGGAGCAGAACAGAGGTGATCCAGTTGTTGTCTTTATTATCCGATTTGATGGGCTGGCCCAATAATCAAACTCTTGTCTTCACGCTTACAGTTAGTGTAGAAAAATAGTGAATTAAAATATTTTAAAATGGAAATTTAATCCGACCTAAAATATGTGATGTAAGAATTTAATAGAATTAAAATACGATAGAAAGAGAATACGGGACGTTGTGATCAATGCTTCTAAAGTTCTAATGATTATATTAGATAGGGTTATTTACGGCAAACCACACGTAAAATCTTCTAATTTTCACCGAACCATCCGCTTGTTTCTTTTTTTTAAGGAACCACCTTTAATTGTAAAATTTAATTGGCAAACCACCCAGGAGTAACTTAGTCTAATCAAAATATTAATATAAATGATAAGAAAAAGTTAAAAAAATACGGAAAAAAAACATAACTAATTAAAAAAAACATTAAAAAATATTTGATGGTAAAAAATTTAAAACCATTAAAAATACATATTTAATTAATTAACCGAAGGGTAAATTGTCGAAAATCATAAAAAGAAACTTTTAAAAACGTTAAAAATACATATATAATTAAAAAAATCAAATATAATTAAACATAACTTTTAAAATCAAAAAAATACATATTTTTTGAAAAATAAGGGTGGTTCCTAAAATACATACATATACGCTAAAAATTATTATTTAGAATCCTTATTTTTCAATTAAGTTACTTCTGGGTGGTTTGCCAATTAAGTTTAAAAATTAAGGGTGGTTCCTTAAAAAAAAGAAATAAGCGGGTGGTTCGGTGAAAATTAGGAGATTTTACGGGTGGTTTGCCGTAAATAACCCTATTAAATATTCATGTATGAGTTGTGTGCCTTACGTAGCCTGCTATCAAAAGATACGATAAAAAGCAAACGCTGGCATTTGGTGATGTTCAAACTCTGGTAACTTAGAAAATACAAGTTTTTTTGTGGATTCAAATTCAATGGTGTAAATTTGCAGCGATCCAAAACTACGTATGATTATATTTGATATCATTTGATCCTTGTAGCTAAGAGCTGCGCTGCAACAAATCCGAATCCTTTTCTGTCAAGACAGAAAGCAAGTACTGTTGATGCATTAAGTTTTCGAATGTGACTGGCTTGCACAGGAAGCCCTAGACAGAGAACCTTCATTTATGAGCAAATAGAACCTTATCTCTCACACCGTCACTGCATTATGTGTATGCTGGTAGCGATGCTTCATTAACAATGGATGAAACAAAACTTGTACGTCTCATTTTCCAAAAACATAGTTGTTTGTTAAGGCTTGGTGGATGAAGTGACTCAACAATTGGTTGATAATAAATAAGTCTAGTAATACACACTTATGCTATTTTTAAAAATCAGACGCGAGTTTGAATAAATCAGAAGCCTACGCCCCAATCCACCAAAAGACAACTCAGAACAACAATCTGCAACATCCCTGAAACAAACCTGAAGCAGCACTCAGTTACACAAGAGATTTATCCTGGTTTCCTAGCCACACTCTGGGTGGCTGGACTAGTCCAGCAAACAGGAGTTTATTGATGTTTTCAAGGAGGAACAACGGAGATTACAGCAAACCTCTAGCCGGAAACCACCAGCTACCGCTCACTTCTCTCTCTACTACAAACCAGCCCACTCAGACGCTCCACTAGACAGACCACGCACACCACAGGAGACTCACACTCTGGACTCACACTTTTTCCAGCTACAAGACAGGCCGACACCTTTATATCCCCTGCTGCAGACACACAGAATATGAGGCACACCTCTGCTGCAGCAGCTGCAGCAGGTGTCAGACTGACGCAGCACACAACAGACTGTGTGCTTTGTCTTGAACTTTACATATTTGTAACATGACCCTAGACTACTATGTATTTGTAACTACATACCCTGAGACTCAAATACAAATAAATTCAAACTCTTGTAGCTAGCTTGGACATCAAGCAATCTTCAACATGATCTTCTTCCACCAGATCAAGTAGTCACCCATATTACAGGTTATATTCTTAAATAACTCATATATGTATTTGATTGTATAGATGATAAAATTTAAAATTAGTTGATTAAATTGGATAATGAGTTTGAATATGATATGATATATATTTGGTATCTCTTTTAAAATTCGTTTCCACTAGTTTATCAATTGGATGACTCATGTATGCATTTGGTATCTTGAACTTGAACCCGTTTAAAAAATCTCAGCTCAACTGTATATACTTATCACCTGAAGCAGCTGTCAACCCCACCAACCCACTCTCGCGGCTCATGTTTCTTCTAAATGCCACTCGTATTTTTACGTTTCCAAAATATATAGACCGACAAGTATTCCAAAGCTGACAAACGACAAACAGCGCAGAGAAGCTGGTGCTTGATGCCAAAACGCGCATGTATATTGTTTAAAACGGTACAAGCATATTACAGAGAGGCGTGCTTACAGTGACGTCATCTCATCATCCTCTTGTTGAGTTTCATCAGCTACCAATCGTCATAACTCATAAGACTACGTGTTTTTGCGACATTTTCTTGCAGACACTGTTTCGTTTTCAGAACTATATATAGAACAGGTTATGTTCTCTTAATTTACGGTTTTACCCTTGACAAATACCAGAATCAGCTTTTAGAGTGAAAATCTAGTGGCTGCAATGATGAATGTTTTTTTTATACGTATTACTCGTACAATCAAATTGAATAATTAAGTGAGACAAAATGTGTATTTATTGATTTGATTGGGTGGTGTTAGTAAAGTGCAAGTCCCAGTAGACGATTGAATTAAATAAGTTCACGGGAATGACAAATGGATATTAAATGCAAGATAAGTCCAGTGCTAGTCATCATCATAACTACATGCATTTGTTGGAATGAACATAACACCTAATTTCATAATCATCAAACCATGTGGGTCATCTCATGCCCAAATTAAAAACTGTTACATACCCATAACTAATGAAATTAGGATAATACTTGTCTATATTTGGAGTTATAAATGATAAATTGTCAATAACATATGGAATCAATTTTCTATTTGACCTAAAAACTTTGATTCAAAATTCAATATAAACTTAACAATTTTCATTCAATTAATAAGTATTTAATAGCACAAGGAGTAGCGGTGTAGCAGTCAGCCACTATGTCTCTGGTCTCAGACATCGGTGGTTCAATAAGTATTTAATAATTTATCAGCTGACTTCTTTATTAGTAAATAATATTGTAATTTAGCTAAATCTAATGCACTCATTCGAGTTTAATTGGCGTATCTTGGAAAGATTTGTTTGCAAATGTGAATCTACCCATTTCAAGTTTCAACGAAAGCTACATTTAAAGCCGCCGTACATTGACGGTGGTGGTGATCTGGACAGCTGCAATGTGACGCCTACCTTAGCAACTATGAACTAGCTAGCCTTTAATCAGTCCCCTCTTTGTCTACTGAAATTTAATAGTCACATTCCATCATGATTGCCTTTACGTCACTCTGCTTGCATTCCAGCCCATTTCGGTATGGCCCAATAAGAGGTTAGTTAGAAGAGCCCAATAAGAAGTTAGAACAGACCCAATAAGAAGTTTGGAATAGGCCCGTTAAGAAGCGAAGCATCATGAGATACGTGAGGTAGATAGGGTTTTTGAAACAGAGCTAAACAGAGGCGGGCGAACATGGCTGTCGGGTAATCATCTGTTGCATTTTACGACCCCATTGTTATACAGATGTTGTTCAACTTCAGTGATGAATAATTCTATCATTTTTTTTACAGAAAGAACAAGAGGATTTCCAAGGGAAAGAAGGGTGGCAAGAAGAAGGCGTAAGTTTCTGCAACTCCTGTTTTTATATATTTACTTACTTGAATTAAGTGCAATGTAATTGCATGCTCAGAGCTGATCCCTTTGCCAAGAAGGATTGGTATGACATCAAGGCTCCGTCACTTTTCAATGTCAAGCAAGTTGGCAAAACACTCGTGTCTCGCACTCAGGGCACCAAGGTTCATGTCTTGCTTCTGTTTATTTATATACCATTTCTGTATCTCTAGTAGTCCATGCAATGCAATCAGTATGTGTCGTAAATCGACATTTAAATCAAGACTGTTGTTTGATCAAAATGTAAATGTTGCAAGGAAAGCCTATTGAATAGTCTTTTTTGGTTTATGTGATTATTAGATTGCTTCGGAGGGGTTGAAGCACAGAGTGTTTGAGGTCTCGCTAGCTGATCTTCAAGGGGATGAGGATCACTCTTTCAGGAAGATTAGGTTGAGGGCTGAGGATGTTCAGGGAAGGAATATTCTCACTAACTTTTGGGGAATGGATTTCACCACTGACAAGTTGAGGTCTTTGGTACGGAAATGGCAGACACTCATTGAAGCTCATGTTGATGTCAAGACAACTGATAACTACACTTTGAGATTGTTCTGCATTGGTTTTACTAAGAAGAGACACAACCAAGTTAAGAGGACATGTTATGCGCAGTCCAGCCAGGTTAAACAGGTAAATCATCTCACACCCTTCTGTCAAGTTATACCAATAAATGTTTTTGTCCTTCAGATATGCTTCTGAAATAAATATTATTTTATATTCCCTTCGAGTTTCTTTAAATTGACTGTTGTCACACACATACCTTATTTTTGTGAATGTGATTTTAATTGTAAGAAATATACTTTGATTTCTACTGAAACAATTTTCAACCCTTTTACCAGTCTCTTGCTTCTGCGACTATGTCAGTTAGTCGCTTGCTTCGCGGTGGTAACTTTTATTTTTTAATTGTAGATTCGCAGGAAGATGATGGAAATCATGGTCAACCAAGCTACATCGTGTGACTTGAAAGAGCTTGTCAAGAAGTTCATTCCTGAGAGTATTGGCAAAGAGATTGAAAAGGCTACTTCTAGCATCTACCCTCTACAAAATGTGTTTATCCGCAAAGTCAAAATTTTGAAGGCTCCCAAGTTTGACCTTGGAAAGCTAATGGAGGTTTGTTTACTATCCTTTCTATTTCATGCCTTCTCACAATGTGCATGCATAGCCAATGATACTAGAGGATCCCTATTCAAACAATCAATCACATTTTAGGAAATTTTGTCAACCAAATTCCTTATCTTGAACTGTATTTTGTCTAACCCTTCCCTAATTTATCTATTTCCTAACCCCAGGTCCACGGTGACTACTCAGAGGATATCGGAATGAAAGTTGATAGACCAGCAGAAGAGCCTGTTGCAGATGCTCCAACAGAACTTATCGGAGCTTGAAGAATGCAGCATTAGAATTATGCTTCAACTTATTGTTTTATGTTTCTATAAAGTAGAATTCCGAGTACTAGAGTTGCATGTTGAGTATACATGGTTTTTGTAAGAATTATTTAAGAATTAAAGACACTGTTGTTCCAACTTAAATTTATCTTATGATAAGTTTCCATGCCTGAAGGGCATGGCAAGAGAGCCCAACTTTAACTGGTTTTCATATTGACCTAAACTTGTTGACTGTATCCTAAACTCATTAATTTCAGTCAGTACATGGAATTTCCATGGACGCATTCAGGCTCATGGCTGTTCAGAACCTAAATTTGTATCCTTACATTCCAACTAAGGATATGTATCTCAAGTGGCCAAGACTGTCAGCAATTGTCCAATTACCACCTGGATAACCCCTTCATTAAGAAGTAACATCTTCAGATATTCCGACCATTTCTGTCTTCAGACATATTTAACTCCATAACTCAGACCATCATGTTGTAGTGTTTTTTGGATGGATTTGTGCCTCTAAAAGACTGTTTTAGGTTTTTTAAATTTCAGCATGTAGCTGAAGATTTAGGCTTTTATATAATTTGCAGGCCTTTCTTTGCTGTTATTTGACCTACTCGGACTGTTAAATGCATGAAACTTTTTCAGGATCATGCTACCAAGAAAAACGGGGACTTACTCAGCTAAATGGAGTACTCAAATGTTCATGGTGCATCTCTTAAGAAAGAGAGCCTTCAGATAATTGAACCATCACTTAATACTTAACAGAAAAAGGGCAAGCTCAGGCCAGTTTTATACATAATGGTGCTAAAAGGTTTAAAGCACGATAAGAGCTGCAGACTTGAACTGGGGAATTATAAGGGTATACTACATTGATTGAGAGTTTTATTGTGCATATAATAAAGCCGTAGAATGAACTGAATCGCAACTATTTTTGTTCAACATACCTCAGGCAATATGAAAACAAGAAGTTTTCACAACAGCTTAGGGGGTCTTGTTCATCTTAAATTATGGTTGGGTCAGGGACGGGAATGATGGAATGGATTGCAAAATCAACTTTCGAGTGCTCCTTCGACCAGATGAGGAACCAAAATCACTCTGAGGAGATGAGACCCTCTTACTGTTGGGAGAGCTGGTCTTCACTATGCTGTTAGGAGTGCCATTGCTTCGTAGCATCCCTGGTATTTCCATTTCCTCTTCGCCAGCCAAGTAATTTCTTTGAAATTTAGGTGGAGGGTTGAAATGATTAGGTTTGCCAAATTTCTGGCTGGCATTAAGACCAGAGGCAGAGCCAACAGCGAGGAATGACGATCTAGGAGGCTTTCCCTTTGATGAAAATGGCTGTTGAGTGGACACTCTGTTGGAAAAAAAGTGAATATGTTAGAGAAGTTCCATGTGACAAAATTGAACAATTGCAGCCTACAATGATTTTAAATTGTCAACAAGATCAAACCTGGAAAGACGTAGTGGAGTTGCTGGGAAAGCATTGGGATTGTGTTCTTCAATGTTTTGCAACCCTTTCCTATTCATCTTCTTCTCGACCTTTTCAGTTTCTTCATCATCATCATCATGCAAAGACACCGGAACTGAGCCTGATTACATATGTTCAGCACTTTTAGTTCCAAGTAAAGAATAACCGGACATATAAATATGTCAATAATTACTTAAAAATAGCCGGTACACTTCATTTGGATATTGCACACTTACCGTCTTTAGTACCAAACACATTTTTGCAAGTTTCACATCGACAATTTACGGAGCAACCAACCCCACCCTGATAACACTCGCAATATTTCTTTTGACAACTTGATTTCTTGCAGTTACATCCTCTCTTATGTCGGGCAGATGATGGGGTGTTCATTACTTCATCCTGTAACCATAAATAGATTTTAGGATGCTCTATGAGAAAAAAAGTTATTATGACTGAACTTAATTTTCCTACCTTCGCATCAGGAATGGAGTCAGTTCTTATCACTTTTGGAGCAAAAGCAAGCGGGTTTCTAGACTCAATTTGTATGCGAGTTGCAAGAACAGTCTCTTCATGGGCGGGCGTGTTGTGGCAGTCTTGGCATGCACAAGTTCCTATACAATACACACCAGCGGCAAAGCACTCACAGTAACTACAAGAAAAAAACCAATGATCACCGTTAGAGTGCTTTAACCAAATTAACTGGAGAACAAACAGCAAAAACATATTTGAAATCAGGAAACGCCTTTGATGCAGAAAATTTCCTTGGAAAGTCAGAAATATTGTACAGTTGCAACTTATGTGGTAAATAAGTTGAACATTAAATGGTGAAGACCACATACAACTTAGTAAGGAACTTACAGCTTCAAACATTTTGATTTTTTACAGTTGCAACGCTTGCAGGATTCATCTCCCGAACCTTCTGATTTTTGCCTGAAATATTGGAGGGAAATTATTTAACGCAAGGTCACAAACATTTAATGAAATGACCTAGGTACTTCTGAAAGTTGTATCAAAGTGAGAAAAGTAATACTGACAAATACCTCTTTTTCCTTGGACTATTTTGGTTAAAATCATCTACTGACAGGGATACTTGCCCCGGTGCAAGGACAACATCATCTGAATCCTGAGCCACACCAGAATCGGCATTGTTCACTAATGAAGTTTCGGTGAATATATCATGAATGGATTCTAGTGCGGTTTTTGAAGATTGGAAGGAGGTTGCCGATCTAGCCACACAAACTTGCACTTCATTGTCCCCAGAAGTTGCCAAGGTATTCAAGTGCAAGCCAATTCCAGAGACAATGCTCAAAGATGAACTACAAGCGGTCTTGCTCATTACTGACTTCCTACTTGTGGATGCTACATTCTGATAAGACTGCATACACATAGAAGGGTTTGAGATGGACGTGTTAAGTAAAATTTTCCTCTTAGCTGCATTTGCGTCGAAAACCAGACATCGCCTATGTAAACCACGTTGCAAAGTGGCCATCGGCTGTAAACAAGACAAAGTAAGAAAGTAATTAAATGTAAGATCACCGGCACTTCTTGCATCTCTTTATTCGTTATATAAAACCTATAGCTGCCTAATCAACAGGATTGAGATTTGAGAAGATAAAAATAATTTAGTACCTCATCATCCACATTTTCACTTGGATGGCTCGTCAGGCATTCGACCATAGTTGGATAATCACTGTGGGTAGAATCCACATCTCGGTTTCCGCACAACGGACCTCACTTTGGAATTCATTAACATCAACTAGAAAGGCTGAATCCGATTCCAGAAAATCTGAATTGTCATGTGGGAACTGTGATGCAAGTGAGGATCCCACACGTACCACAGGAGGACTTTTGAACAATGCCTTCAGATCCTTGCGCGATATTCGGTGAATCAAACATCAATAAATCTGCACCATCAGAAAGCAAGCTCTCCCAGCCACTCGGAGATTTGTGCATATCAGGTCTGCTAATAGAATCCCCTTGATCAATCATAGCTGAGAAGCTACACTTGAGCAGGATAGGAAGCATTGTTCTCCGCTGAAACACATACCTTTGAGTCGCTCTCAGGGCTACCACAATTATATTTCATACACTGGTAAAGCTCAATCTGCTGATCACATTCGGCATTGAAAGACTCGTGAGGAGCTTCCCCTAGTGAATCCGGTTCACCTGACTCCCGTTCAAATCATTGAGTGATTTTGAAGCTCATTTACGTCAACAAACACTTCATTCTCTTTGTTGCTAGTTGCATCAGTGTAAGAATATTCTGATTTCGATTTACTTGGAGTGCTGTGCCTGAGTTTAAAGAAACATATCAGCAAAACCATTGAATTGTTTCGCAACACAACTTCTGAAAAGACATTTTACCTTCTTAGTAATTTTGACCCTTTTTGTGAACTGACATGTGGAGATGTAAAAATAGATGGAAGTGAGGAAAAATTGAGAGAGTTGAACGTTTGAGTGATGGGTGCTGATTTCACCGGCTTTATGGGAGAAAGGTTGCTAAGATAATTGAAAACCGGGGAGTCCTGCACACACAAAATCCAAACATGATTAAAATTAAAGTATTTAAATCAAATACATTAGAAGCGGGAAGGAGCAGCAAAGTTTAAAGAGGCATCTTGATTTTGAATCTTTGTATTTAACCAAGGGATTTAAAGCATAAAAGCATAAACCATGAACCAATATGCAAAATGAAGGTTCACCATGGAAGAAATAAACAAATCATTTTTCTTAAGGTGAAACATATTCCTGTCAGTTTTCCTTTTTACCTTCTTCCATCAACTTTTCCATTATAAAAAATTTAAGGGTAAATGAACAGATTCTGAAAATTACCTAGAATCTAATTCATTAATGTATATTCCCATAAACATAGAATTGTAAAAAAGACAGCAATGTCAAGGTCACTGTGGTTCAGTTAGTGTAAAACCATGCCATTAATAAAATAGTAGATCTGGAAAACAAGTAAGAGTAGATGTACACAGATGACTGAACAACCTGCAAAGTCAACTCCTGGAATGAGATCTATTACATGCAGATAGCCATTCACTACCAATACAAACCTCTTAAATTTCATACAAATGAATCAAAAATACCATCCAAACCACATAAATCAACCACCTTAGCAGAGCCCTAGTAACTAGTAAGCAGCAAGAATTAAACGAAAATCCAAATTCAGTCAGGACTCCCATCAAACACATAAGACGCAACCAAAAATCCTCCTCTACCATTCACATGCGTCATTTCAGCTTCAAACACTCAATCACAAATTCCAAATTCCCAAAATTCAAAATCTCAACTCCAATCCAACCCTCCAAATCCTCAACAGCAACCACCCAAACACATCATCATCAGAAACCCACAAATTAAAAACAAAAAAAACAAAACCACCTCGAATTTCGATCTAGAAGTGCCGATCTGATTCTTCTCAGGCGTATTCATCCTAATCCGCAACTTCAAACACAGCAACAACCAACCAAATTTCTACAACAAACTCATCCACTACGAAGTACACACTTCGAAAGCTGGTAGATTTCCGTATTCCGCAACAAACCCAGTTGCCTGCTTCCCGGGTCCACCGCTTCCTTTATCTCGGCGTGTCCGTTTGCTGTGGAGAGAGAGAGAAAGTGAGAATTTGAAGAGGAAGCGGGAAGACTCGATGAGTCTCGTGAGGGTATAAATGTCCAAACAGATCGGACTCTCAGATCCGAATTTAACCGACCCGACCCGTTTGACTAAGCAACAGTAACAGCTGTATATTGTGTAATTAGTGTCAACACATAATTTATATATATTTTATTTAAATAAAAGCAGAGACTAATAAAAGGAGAATCTGATTAATTAAGAAAGTAACGTAAGACAGCTTTTATCGGGTTTACAAAAACGTTTCTCGGAGTTATTGTTTTTCTTAATTTTATAATATTTATTTTATCTGGTGAAAGGAATTGTTGCAGAGATTTATGAATGTAAATGGATATGATTTGATCTTCTATTAAAATGTGAAAATATGGTGTTGATATGTCAATAAATATTTTAATGATTGGGTTTAATTTTGTTAATTTTGTCATTATGGGTCATAATAAGTGTGGACTAATTGAGATTGTCAACATATGTGAGTTGCATTGAGACAACATTTCATTCTTCCTGTTTAGTTAATCTTTATTTAGAATTTGGGATGTTATTTTTAAGGTTGTTTTCACTAGTAGATTTATAAATGAGGAAAATAGAGATTGACATGTAATTGCTGAAATCTGATGTTTAATTGACATGGAAATTTGGTAGTCCAAATTCATTTCATATGATATCAGCTTTATCTAATTTACCTTGCATTTGACACTAGAATTAATGTGATGATATATAATTAATGATAAAAATATATCACATAAATCAATGCATGAAAATATGTCCTTATTGCAAGCAACACAATAAAATTTGTTAAGCTACCAAATTAAGTATTTACAAATGAAAATTTAATAGAGAAAATTAAGTATTTACAAATAAAATTTGTCCAAGTAGATAATTA